>BPLR01021315.1:0-27500 GCA_021605095.1 Caerostris extrusa | reverse complement strand
TCGCCAAAAATGAAACCCATTTTAATTTTTTCTTATATTTGATTACACAACCACCGTTCATTTAAAACCGTGCGATTAACTTCAGGCTATTATTGCTAAACTCAAGACTACTTAAATGGGGACACCGTTTTGAGTCAATTCGAGCCAGCCAGATTCAACGTGAATCGCCGAGCGCTTCCATTGTCCCACGAAGGTCATCATCTCTATCGATCACTTTTTGGTATGCATTGAGGATAGGAAAAAAAGTTGGCAGAAGTGCATTGTGTCGTCGGAGGCGATTACTTTGAAGGCGATGAAATAAATTTGGAAGAATAAATAAATAAAGAGTTTTTGGAAAAAAATAATAATTGGTCTTACTTTTGACACAGTAGTATGGAAACGTGATTAAAAAATAAGTATGTTAAATTTGCACAGATGGCTTTTTTTAGAGGCGCTTTTTTCCCAATACGTTGGGAATACTAATCACACACAATTGAGAAAATTTTTTCTTCGAATTTAAGTAGTGGAGAAAAAAAGGCTATCATTTTCAATCAAATCCCAGACAGCGCAAACACACGCACAAAGACAATTAAGGGAAGTTACGTAAGCGGCTAAAAATTTCCGCCTCAAAGTAAAAATACCATGCAAGACAACTCGTTGCGCAAACGAGTGCCAAAAATTCCAAATGAGAATAAAACTTAAAAAAACGATAACGACATAAAACACCGCCATATCCTTCCTTCATAAAAACGACAACGAAAATACTATTTGGCAACTTCTGCCCACTAGATAGGAAAATAATCCAATAATGTAATGCTGAATAAAAACGATAGCGGAAAAAAGTACAAAGTATTGCTGTATTATACTGATTCCCGACAGGAAATTTATGTAGAAAGACACGTCCAACACAAAACAGAAATTAATTTGACATAAAAAATGTATGGGTCGGCTAAAGATTGAGCGTAAAATCGATAAGCTCGACCTTGTTACAGATTTGAAACTTAAGTCACATATTTACTTGATCGCTAGCATATTTATTGGATCACATATTTACTTGATTTCTAACGAATGTGCGTAGGAGGTTTAGGGTTGAAAAATTTTTTAAGCCACATATTTCTGGAAACAAAGATCGTTCGACATCTTCAACTAGAGTTTCATATGTAAAAGGCCTTCAAATATTATCCATATATACGAAAATTATGCATTCCCGCTGATTTTTCCATATCGCTCCAAAAAGTTGTATCCAAAAATTTACCACATAATAAGATAAATGGAGGGAATTCTGATGGCCGATAAGCTAGCGCTCTGGGACTCGGTATCTCAGGTTTCGAGTTCGAGTACCGGCGTGGCCATGAATGTTTGTAGTGGTTCGGAAACCACTTTAAAACCGTAGATTCTGGTCTCATACGACCGTAGAGCGTTGTGGGGGTAGTGTTATTCGCATCCGTAGCATATCTTCAAGCTATATGTGCCCCTTCGGTAGTGCTTAATGAGTAACATCGGTGCAACCTTTGTTTATGGCATCAAGATTAACTGTCTCTGTATTGCCACCTGCATTAGAACAACAACATCATATATATATATTGAAAATAAGGTCTGACAAATACGGAAATTATGCATTACAGCTGATTTTCCATCTCGTGCTAAAAGTTGTATCCAAAAATTTGCCACATAACAAGATAAAATGGGCTCACTCGCAATCTTACCGAAATAACAGTCGCCATCTTCAAATAGGTGAAATTAATATTAGTTATTTATTTTTAATTTTACTACAGTTTGCTGCGAGATAAATAACAATAATATGATTTTGAATATCGTTTATGGAAATAGCTATTTGATTAAGAATATTTAAGAAATGAAATAAAAAATAATATTTAAGAAATGTATTTAATTAATCATGTAATTCGGTTTGTCACTCTACGGTCATCTTGTGCACACGAGGGCTAAACAGAATGAGACCTACAGTTTAACGTGAATTCCCAACCACCAACAAACATCCATGCCACTAATATCCATCACTCCTATTAACAGTAAAATGTTTGATTTGTCGCTCTACGGTCCTTTGTAAACACTTTGGGATAATTTAACGGGATTATTATCCATAATCCGAATGGATTCCGAATCATCAACAAACATCCATACCAAAGGCAGGACTTGGTCCTGAAGCCCGTGGTGTACAGTACTACTACTACACCACACCACACCACACAACATCATTGTGCTTAGAGCTGAGTTGCCCCTTTACAGTCTGGAAATGATGTGGATGAGACGAAGTCTGATAGAGCTCTGTGACGCTCTACTATCCTATTAGATAGGGACCTAAGGTTTAAAGTGGATTCCGAACCACTGCAAATATCCATGGCAACGCCGGGATTCGAACCGAAACTTGCGGTACCGAGCGCCAGAGGCCCCTGTGGTGTACCAGGCCATCAGGCCCCTCTGGTGTACAGTAAGATGAATCGGAAAATTAAAAAAATATATAGACAGAATTTCATAATCCACATGGATTTGTCGGCCAGGCATACTAAAGATATTATTTTGAGTAGTAGCCCAAGGACTTCTGCAGATAAAAAGCAAGGAAATTTTTTGCAATATAAAAATTTCCACTAAAAAAAACAACGAAAAATGCTGCAAGAATTACAAAACACCGGACGCACGTTGCCGGTGGACCAAATAATAATAATAATAATAAAATGTCGAAACAAATGCACACGTCTGATATCAGGAAATAAGAGATTTCTCATTTTTCATTGAGACCTTTTGTCCCACTGAGTTGTGAAGAAACGACAGAAGACAGCGAACGGAAGGACTTCGAGGTCAAACGCTTGACAAAGATTCGGGTGTTTCGTAAGAGGGGCATTTGACCATTCAAAAAAAAGTAATGCAACGTTTTACACTCAATTAAGATTGCAAACACTTGTCATGAAATAGTAATTAAGAATTAAAAAGTCGTGCCGAATTAGTTAAAAAGTAAGTTGGATTGTTATACTTTTTTTTTAAATGTTAAGGCACTTAGTTATTTTTCAATCAACCCCTTCCTTTTTTTTTTTAAATTTTTTATTTAAAAAACGTTATGCCTCGTGCATAACAACATGCACTATGTAACTTACAATTTCCATCAATACATAACTAACAAATAAAAATATATCGCAAAATTGAGTCAAAAATAATTATACTCGCATTATAAATTGTAGCTAGATAAATAAGGGTATTTTATGAATTTCTAGAATATGTATAATGAGATTTTTCAAAAGAAAAAAAAGAGAAGAATGAAAGTGAATGTATATAACATAGAATGAGTTTCTTTTCTTTTTTTTTTTTTTTTTAACTTGAGCAGTAAAAAAAAAAAAAAAATTCGTGTTTGACTATTCAGATATCCCTAACGCCGCACTAATATAAATCAATAATAAAGTATATAATAGAATATATAATATTTTCAGATAAATTTTAAAAGTTCTGTGACCAGATAAACAGTATATAATTTCAAAATTACAAAAAAAAAAAAAAAAATTACCTTTGTTTATTCTGTGCATAATAAAACGGGGGTAATCAATTTGGAGTATTTTTAAGAGATAGGAAAAAAATAATAATAATAATACTTTTTTTTTTTTTTACAATAAAAAATTCGATGATAACAAAAAATATTAAATGTACACACATCTATATACCTTAAAAAATACCCGAAAAAATTACTTCGAAATATCCAAAAGAAAATATGACAGTGATAACCATTGAAAATTATAAGAAATAGTGACCATGCTTCCTCCTATAAGCTGGCAACAGTGCAGTCTTGTGGCGTTCCGGAGAAATGGTTGGCCTCGACACCCACCCGAGAGGAAGTAGAGAGCAACCTGAGCTCCCATTGAGAAACGTTTAATTTATAGTCGGATGAGTCCCGAGAGGCAATATATTTAGCAAATCAAGATGCATTACCTAACTTACAGACTTCTCACCCGGAGGAAGTATATTTCGCGCACCCTGCGCATAGCCGAGTTTCGGATTTTCGACTGAAGTTTTGAAGTGAAGTTCTTCCCCCAGATCTAAAATTATCGGTCTTTAAATGTGTTAAATATTGTATATATCTAATTGTGAGTGTGTAAATAAAGCTGCGAGTTCTCCAACCTTTGCCTCAAATATCTCAACCGAACCGCACCCAGTTACAATCTGGTTTGCCTAACCTACACACATCTACACAATTAGTTTTATCGATAAATCGGGAATTTTCAGTTTTAAAGATAAAAGCATTTAATTAGGCTCTTAGACCTGTCAGATCAATATGCTTAAGATGGTTCGCTTATGTTAACTCATGCTTTGAAAAAAAAAGTATCTGAAAATAGGGAAGACCTACAAGATTGATGAGCAATGATACCTAAATACCCGTGTTTTTGTTTTGTTTTTCCTCCAAGGAGAAAAACACTTTTAATTCGTTATTGTTACAAATTGAATGTAATAAAATTGAATTTGATATTTTGAATGATAATAATAAAAACTGCTATTACATACCTCTGACTGAAAACAAACTGAATAAAAATAACGCTGCTTTATCATTTAATATAAAGTTGAAAACTGATTAGGGATTATTACGATATTTTCTTTCGTTAAATGGACAACAAAGGGAAAAGATTTGAGAACCATTCATGTACCTAGGGAATGCTAAGTGCCTTATTATTTTCATTTTAATAAATGCACATTCAAACTTAAAAACCTAACTTATATTCACACAGAACATAAAATTTGTTTATAGCATTTTTAACAAATAAATTAAAATATTGTCATTTTTTATATAAATTAAATAAAGATATAAAAAAAAAGTTTGATTATTAATTTTTTTTTTTTTTTTTAAGAACATCACAACTTGCGCACAACAACATGTAATATGAAATTTACAATTTTCAGTAATATACAAGTAAAGAATAAAAATTATATTGCAATACTGAGTCAAAAACAACTGTACTCACATTACAAATTATAGTTGGATAAATAAGGAACACAATTACCTTCATATGTGCAATCGGAATTAAAAAATCAAAACATAATCCCCCCTCCTTCCCTTTTCCGATATTTCTTTAAAAAGAAATTACCAAAGAAAATTTTTTTCAAATGGATATAGTCTTGAAGACAAAAAAATACTAAATGTAATCGTCCTATTTTAAACAATTAAAAACCACCGATTAATGAATATAATTTAATAATTAAATGAATGCAATTTCCCCTAATCTTAATCACTACGAAACTTCAAACCCGCATAGAATATTCATAGTGACAAACCAGTCATACAGTTTTCCGATTCCAAAATAAATGACACAATTACCTACATGTCGGAAGAGGGCCGAATTCGGTTATTCGTGGCACACGGTAGTCAGTTATGCTTATCCCAGCAATTATAATTTTCTCACCCAACACACTATAAACAGCAAATCAACCAGCGCACAATTATGCACTGTGCGCTTCAGTTGCCACAATCAAAAGGGCTAAATTTATTGCCATGGCGGTTTTTGACAGCGGGTCACTTTCCACGGATCGGAAAATACATAGATTACGTATCGATCTATAAAAAGTGGAAAGAGAAATTTATGCAACGGATCTATCATAAACAATTTTCTAAGCTTTTCGCAAGACTTCAAAAATTATATGCAGGACAACAACAAAAGGAGCTCAAAGTAAAATTGGAGGTGTTGAAACAAAACAGATATTCAAAAGTGACCGAAATCATAATAACAGTTCATAAGTAGAAAAACTATGTTATTGTTATATAAAACCCTTATTAGACCTATTTTGGTCTATGGCTCTGAAACTTGAACTTTGGCAAATCTTTGGGATTATATTTAGAATGAATGATTCTTGTTATATAAAACCTTTATTAGATCTATTTTGGTCTATGGCTCTAACTATGGTCTACTTTCCTTAGCAGCTCAAGAGTAACCCTTAAAATCTTCCGCTCAAAATAGACCCAAATGGGCCTCATCAGATCTTGCCAAAGTCCAAGTTTTAACTTTGGCCAGATCTGATGAGGTCCATTTGGGTACATTTGAGCGGAAGATTTTAAGGGCTATTCTTGGAGGTGCCAAGGAAAGTGTTTGTTGGAGAAGACGGTACAACGCAGAAATTTATAAATGCTTTAAAGATCCAGATATTATAAAATTTATTAAGATCAATAGATTAAACTGGGCTACCCATATGGATGACTTAAACCCTGTAAAATGGTTTGTTTTTGGCAAAGCTACAGGGACAAAAGAGGAAGAGGACGATCCAGGTTGCGATGGATAGATGCAGTTGAGAAGGATTGTGTTGTACTGGGGGTTAGGAATTGGAAGACCCTTGTCACCCAGATGAATGCATGAAAATCTCTTCAAAGGAAAGCCTTAGCTCACTCTGGGCTGTCGTGCTATTGAAGATGCAGTATTATGATTTCTCATCATCATAAATTTCCTATTTATTTTCTTTAATGTGTCAAGGATGTATTTGTATGGCATATAAAGGTTATAAGAACGATTGGAAAATCGTTGACTTGAAAGACAGTGATATGTTGAAATTAGCCAAATATATTAGGGCTTTTCAAACGTCTCCCATTTGATGATCTCTTTAGCGCAAGCAAATACTTTCGAGACCCTCAGAAATAATTAAATATCTACTGGTAATAAATCGAAATGAAAATTCTAAAACAATTCTTTGGTATACAAATATATATAATAAATATTCATATATATGAGCTGAACGTGTTTAATTTTGCATTAAAACTAAAATACTACTCCTGATAATAATAATAAAAGAACAGGCAAGACGTAAAACCTCAATATTTTGTTGAGTTAACTTTATTTTTCATTTTTATAAATGTTAATATCGCTTAGCATATAATGTAGTACAAAATAATTATGTTTAGGGACACTTCAGAGAATGTAGAAAATCGGGTCCTGGTCCCCAAGTTAAAATTCATTTCAAGATTTTTTTTTTTTTTTTTTTTTTTTTTTATACAAAACTAAAGTTTTAAATCTGTGTTTCTCTTTAAATCAGCTAATTCTTCCTTAAGATTAACAGCAAAGTGAAAAACTTCAGGCCAAATCTGAACTTGGGTTCAATGACTCTTAAAAAAAAAGAACTTAATTCGCAGTTGTGATATTTCACTTCAAAAACGTTTGGTTAATATTTGTACAGCGTTGCCTAACTGGTCTTGAATTAATTTACGACCCTTGAGAATCGATGAATTTTTAGTTTAGCTTTTAGTTCAGTTTCTGCGCCCTGCAAACTTCTTTAGACGAGCCCACATAGTGTCGCAATTCACACTTTGAAAAGTCCTTATCTACCCACAAGTTTAGTAACAAATTGACTATTGCAACATATGTCGTATATATATTAAAACAAAGTGCACAGCGATAATGTACTTAATGCGAAAAGGATTTATTTGAAAGACTGAGCCTTATTAACATTACATTAGGGTCTAGAACGGGGGTGGCCAACCTAAATGATCTTGCGAACCACTTATGGTATATGGTATTATTTTTATAACGCCTGCGGGTTATAGCCAGAAAATATAAAGATTCGATTTTCAATAAACCCAATCTGGGGGCGATCTATATAAAAAGACAAGAGGTAAACAACTTCTTCCACCTCCACGTTTTACCTTCCGCGCACCACCGATTTCCGCACACAAACACATTTTTGTGTAATTTGACAAAATACGATAGGCATTATACATTGGTTTGTGCTACTGTGTAAAAAAAAAAAAAAAAAAGGCATGAAATTAAATTAGATATAAGAATATAAAATGTTTTGTAGAAAACCATGCTGATAATTGACAGTAAAAGTAACAACTAAATTAAGTTAGATATCATCATCAGCAGCAGCAATAGCGCAATATCCCCATGGTGGGCCACGGCCATCTGTCTACCGGCAGATTTTGAGACAGATGTTCTTTTTACCGACTAGGGTTGTCAGCCCTATATCCAGTAATCATATTAGACCGGGACTACGATTTAAAGTGGATTCTGAACCACTACTAACATCCATGGCACAAACAAGATACAAGCCTGAAACCTGTAGCACCGAGCACTAGTCACTTGGCCATCAGACCCCATATATCTATTACAAACATATATATAACCCAAATTTTATATATATATATATCGACTACAAACGTCAATAGGCAATCAAACCCGAGACCTGTGGCAATGAGCAGAACTTTCAGAAAAAAAGTTAGTCTCGCTTCAATTCTTGAGAGAGTGAAAGTTACAAAAATATGCTTTTAAGTTCAAAACATTTTTGTCATAGATAAGTGAGGCATTAAAAAATTCTCTTTGGAACTGAATTAACTAGTATAATAACATGGATGCGTTAAAAAAAAAAACCACTTGATTGGTATATGGTATTATATTTATTACGCCTGCGGGTTTGTAGGCAGGAAATTAAAAGATTCGATTTTTCATAAACCCAATCTGGGGGCGATCTATATAAAAAGACGAGAGGTAAACAACCCCTTCTTCCACCTCCACGTTTTACCTTCCGCGCACCGGCGATTTCCGCACACTAACACATGCAGAATAATTAGTATTCCAACTATGTCCTGTACGCATGGACGGACGCGCTTAAAAAAAAAAAATAATACTTTTTTTTTCCGCAGGTCACTCTCTATGTCCATTCAACGGTTACCTCTCTTTTTTTCCCCGCCGCCGCCAAACTTAGAGTGTAACGGATACCAACCTGCATGTCACTTCCTCCTCTACTGGTACGATGGTCAAAACAGATACACAGTTACATGTAGTATCCCGCTCATTATTATGGTAAGTGGCTCGGGCGTCCGTGAAAAACGCGAGAGATTTATTCTACAGATGCTAACCGATAAGGCCAGGGATGGGCAAACTTTTTTCGGTCGCGGGCCAAAAATCGAAGAAAAAAAAAGTTTGGCGGGACAAGATAAATATTTCTAAAATTTTAAAAACAATATACATGTATTACAGTTTAAATATCTTAATGACATGAATGAATTTGCGATGAGACACGCTGGTTTATTATAGAGATACGCTTTACAACTGTAAAAAAAAAAATTCAGGTCCATTCATCATTAAAAGCACGGCACTCTGAATCAACTTTATGTTTTTTAGTAGGCATTTTGGGGTTGAAATATTTTACGAATAACTCAAACAAGCACTAGCTACGCTGTACTTTTAATAATTTCGCCACTATTCACAATGATGCTATATGTCCGCAATCTTTCCATACGCAATCAATAATATTAGAACTCGCTCAAAAGAAAAAGCCGCTGGCTGGAGCTTAAAATGCGCAGTCTGCCACATGGGGGTCTAATTCACCTATATTGGATTCTCGTATGTCTGCTGCCCGAGAAAAGAGATAACGCTTGTTGGTGCCAATTTACAGCTATAACTAACGAAGAACTTCCGCGTTTAACACTTTACCGATTGAAAGTTGTCTGTGTTTGATATTTCCGTCGATTTATGTTTTGTAGAACAAAAATAGAGAAAGTAAAAAGAGCATCAGTCCTTTTAAAAAAAAAAAAGAAAGAAAAAAAATATTATTTAATCAAAGTGGAAAAGGAGATGGATATATAATATATAAATATATATTTCTTTTAATTTGCCTCGGACAGGCAAATTAAAATTCTATCCTCGGGCCGGATAGAACCTTCCGGCGGGCCAGAAGTCTCTACGATAAGGGTTTGAAGCCGACCCAACAACGCAAAAGGGCGTCGCCGCCGCAGGGCTTTTAGGGAATGTCGGGCAGTGACTTAATAGCGGATCTGTGCAAGGACAGCTCGCACTTTTCATTTCGTTTTCCTTGATTTATATGATTCTTTTTTACTTTATGAACCGCGTCAAGATCTAAGGTCGCGCACAGAACACTGCAAGCGAAAAGACGGATTTCGTTGGCTGATTGATTCATAGTCTTTTAATTTTTTATAATCAGTTCGGAGTGATTTTCAAGGACTTAAAGACTTACGGTGAATAATGATTGCAGAAATGAGTCATTCTCAATGAAAAAGGATTTTCACTTTATTAGGCATATGAATCCTTCGACGAAAGTGAAAATTGAACTTAAGTGAAATTATATTTAATTATTCATGATATAAAGTGAAAAGTTGCACTTAAAAATTTTTCATATTGTTTGAATATGTAAATAAAAATACATACTAATTCCCCGGTAATAAAGTCCATGTTGGACTATGACCGTCTGCCTATTAGAGATAGATGTGTTTTTTAAGGACTACTACTACTACTACTACATCACACCACATCACTGTGCCTAGAGCTGAGTTGCCTTTTTTACAGTTTGGGAATGAATGATGTATGTGAGAAGTCTCATTGGACTCCTTGACGCTCTACGGTCATATGAGAACGGGACCTGAAGCTTAAAGTGAATTGCGAATCACTACAAACATCCACGTCACCACCACCACCACCACTACTACTACTACACCACACCACACCACACCACACACACATCATCACTGTGCCTAGATCTGAGTTGTCCCTTTACAGTTTGGGAATGATATTGATGAGAAGTCTGATTGGGCTCTGTGACGCTCTATGGCCGTATGAGACTGGGACTTACGGCTTAAAGTGGATTCCCAACCCCTACAAACATCCGAGGCACCGCCGGTTTCGACCCCGAAACTATCATTGTAGAGCGTTGGACGTAAGGCTGACAACCCTACCCCGTAAAAACATCTCTTGTCCAGAAATCTGCCACTCGGCAGACGGCCTTGGCCCATCACGGGTTGTTGCGCCACTGATGACGATGATGGATAGTTATAGAAATAGTCGAGTTTTTTTTAGCTTTACAACCACAAACGCACGCCACTCACGTCATCTTTGTTAAACATTAAGTAGCTATTAGGAAAGCATAACTAACGCAAAGTGTTAAGGATTGTTTTCACCGTGTCGCACGTCATATGAAACCACACACATGCCATCACTTGACAACCGAACACATCTTTATGTGGGACGCGTAACTCATAAAACTTCGGCCTAGCACACTTCATCGCTAATTCTTCAGTGCATAATGAATACGCAAAAGGTATGCAATCAGAAATTCTTCAACGTCCGACCTGACTGGAGCCGTTGGAGCAATGTTATGTTTTCATTAGCACACATTCCGATGAAAAGCATCACTGAAATGAATTGAAAATTCTCGGACAGTGAACATTGGCACGCGCGAAAGATGTGGTTTGCGACCTTAGTTAAAAATAAATAACCAATTTCGTGAATAGTTCTTTTCTACATTTTGTTTATTATTTATTTTAATTATTATAATTTTTTTCAAATCTCATACGAATAGCATGCAGTTTCAAAAACTGAAAATTAGTAAATCTCAATATTCAGGATATACCACTGTGCCCAAAAAGTAAGAAGGCCATTGAACAGTGCTTATAGCAAATAATAATTAACACGACTCCACCGAGTTATATTAATAATGTACAAATGAAAAAAATTTAATTTCTCCAGAACCAAGAATTTCTTTCATATAATACTGCGCCAAAAAGTAAGTCAATAATTTCTTTTTCAAAAAATCTTTATTTATTCTTCCAAATTTATTTCATCGCATTCAAAGTAATCCCCCTCCGGACACAATGCACTTATGCCAACTTTTTTTCAATCCTCAATGCATGCTAAAAAGTCATCGGCAGGGCCATAAAAGCGCGCAGCGATTCACGTTAAATCTCTTCAATCGACTCAAAGGGGTGTCCCCGGTATGGTCTTTTGAGTTTAGGGAATAGCCAGAAGTCGCACGGTGTGAATACGATGGTTGTGGAACGATATGGGTTTCATTTTCGGCGGGAAAAGTCACGAAGAATCAACGCAGTGTGAGCTGGCGCATTCAGTGTTTTCGGTACTAATCGAGATTTGATGCGTTTGAGGATCAAAATGGAATTCCCGATCCTTTTGAAATTCCAACATCCAGCTGCAAGGTCTCTAATTGTAAATCGACGGTTTGCAAGCACCAAATCTTTAATTTTTGGACGTGAGCTTCGTCGGTTGAAGTTGATGGTCGACCAGAGGGCTCTTCGTCACGATCTGGCGCACACGATGTTTGGTTTATTTTGTCGCTGTACGGTCATCTTGTGCACACGATGTTTGATTTGCTTTGTCACTGTGCGGTCATTTTGTGCATAGGCGGGCTAAACAGACCGGGGCATGCAGTTTAACGTGGATTCTCAATCACTCACAAACATAATTGCCACCGCCGGGATTGATTGAACCTGAAACCTGTGATACCAAAGGTCAGAGCGCTAGCCACTTGTCCGTCGGGCTGCATACAAAGCTTCAATGTTAAGCATTTAATTATTCAATAGAGTTGAAATGGAGAGTATAAATCTTCAAAGCAACGTTTTTTAACAACTTGTTTTAAGTGTTGATGTAAAGAGCTTTATAATTAAAAAAAAAAAAAAATTTAAATTTAAAATTAGTATTAAACTGACTCTCGATCGGAACGATGAAAAACACTTGTTTTTACAGAATAGAGATTAGCATCGGGGCCTGATGGCCGAGTGACTAGCCGCTCTGGCCCACGGTGCCACAGATTTCCGGTTCGAGCCCCGGCGGAGCCATGGATGTTTGTAGTGGTTCGGAATCCACATTAAACCGCACGACCTGGTCAAATATGGCCGTAGAAAGTTAGACGTAGGGATCACAAACCTACTCAGTAAAAAAAAAAAAAAAAATCTCCTATCTCAATGTGCCTCTGCCAGTAGGCCCCACACACATATTATATATATATTATTATATATGCGCACACACACACACACACACACACACACACATATATATATATACAAAGTATTCGAGGCATGGAAAGTTACAAAGTTTTCTATATATATTTATTTTATTTATTTATTGTAGTTAGCTTTAATTAAATAAATTATACGTCACCTACAAAAAATTTTTTAACTGAATTTTCATTATGCAACTTTATTTAAAAACTAGACATGCTGGAAGAAATGGAATGAATGAATTAAAATAATTCTATCGGTAATTTTTATAACGATATAATTTGTATTAAAATAAAAACATGAATTGATTTTTTTTTTCCCTGCAATAATGATTTCTCAAAAGTTTCGCTTGGAGTAGTATAACAATGTCCTTTTTCAGCTTCGGTGATATTTTGTTTTTTAAGAGGGAAAAATTAAACCTTGGTTCTCAGTATTTAAAAAGAAAGAAGGAAGGATTATACGACCTGCGAAAAACAATTAATTGACCTCTAAGTCTGTTCTTCCGCTAACTGTGCAACAGCGGGCCAAACCTAATCGTTCCATTATGACGTCTGGAAGGTTATTATTCTCGCGGCATTGACGTTTTTTTTTTTTTCTTTTTAAAAAGAATCATTTCCCATTATCTCATCATTTTTCGAAGAGTGTTTTTCTGCACAAGAGGAGTCGCCTCATGCATTCAATAAAAACACGATTTTTTTAATAAACATTTTGTAGCAGCGAACAGAATGAAAAAGAAAAGGAACAAGACCTCAACGTTCCAGAAGACTTGTAGTTAAACTAGGCGGAAGTTTCTTTTCCAACCTGTAAAGATCCACCATTATTTAAAAGGTTGCGAAATCGGAAGGCGAGATTTGACCGTTAAAAATCGAGCTTTCGAATATTTTTTTTCCCCCTCTAATTTGCAGCGTAGTTGCACGATTTTCTAATTATATAATCCTCCGGTTTTAAAATCGGGGATTTTGATCCTATGACCTCGTTTGATTTCCTAAAGCAGGGATGGCCAATCCAAATGATCTTGCGGACCACTTTGGAAATGCTCAATAACTCTGCGGGCCGCATATAAAATTATATATCCCCCTATTAGATTTAGACCCACTGTAGACATTTTTTTGGAGTGAAACATTGAAACATAATGAGTTATTATTATTGTGTTTACTATTATTCTCACATGTAAACATGGATAATATAATAATAATGATACTAAACGCACGTTGTAAAGAAATATAGAACATTCAAAATGAAATATAAAAAATATATAAATATAAATGAAATAAAAAAAAAAAATTAAATCATTAAAAATAATTATTTTACTTGTGCGATGTTTCTCCACTCATTATGAATTCGTAGAATATAATTTAATTATTCTGCGAACTTATAAATTAAACAGGCAATATCTTTCCTGTATTCGCAAGAATATTATCTTAAAATCAAAGTTGATTTTTTCTCATCATTTCGACAGTTAATCCTTGAATATAGGGATGCACACATAATGTATGTTTTTAATGCATTGTTTTTCACTACTTTGGACTTTATAAAATAAATATATTTTGTAAAAGTATGATAAATCTCAAATGACCGGAAAAATATTCAAGGCTGGCCACCTCTGTTTTAGATAGATATATGTTTAGTTAGATATAATGTTTGTTATAGAAGAATTTTATTTCATGTAAAAGATATTTTTCACATAAATGTTGTAATTCTCATTAAAGCATTAAAATAAAGACTTTTTCCGCCTGGTTAAAAGTTGAACTTAAAATGCGAATGAGTAAATAAGTATAAAAAATATTTTAAGATAACATTTTTAAAAAGCTAAATTTTATTATAAAATTTTTTATCCATTTTAAAAATTATATTTGAGTACAAATTAATCCAAACCACTATCAAACATCCATGCCACCGCCAGGATACGAACCTGAAACATGTGGTAACAAGACCAGAGCGCTAGCCATTGGCCATCAGGCCGCATGAATACGTCTGGTTTGGTTTGTCGCTCTACGCTCAATTAGAGCGTGTTTTAGGATAATTAGACCGGGACCTACAGTTTAACGTGGACTCAGAACCACTCACAAACATCCATGCCACCGCTAGGGATTCGAACTTGACGCCTGATGCCATTCAAGAGGATTTTAAATGCAATTAAAAAAAGGAATTCAAATTTTTAACACTTTAGATGTCACGATATTAAAAAAGAAAAACTATATGAAAAAAGTTCTACTACTATACTTCCCCCTCCCCTTTTAAAAAAGCGTCCCACTGACTGGCATCGCCAACAAATAATCGCTTCATCCATTTCCGTCGTTAAACCAGATGTTTACTATTCCAAGCGATGCGTAGTCGGACTACACACACCAGATTCTCTCTAAAACGCACAAGGCTTCACAGGAATGATGCGTAATAATACTTCAAAGTACCTTAACGATGTAAACAAAGTAAAATTTGTATTCGCAAATGTCCTATTTCGCAGCAGATTAATCTGAACGGCGATGTGCTTTCTACTTAATACTCCTTTCATTCTTTTTTACCTTTTGAAAAACAATTGACTCCGAAAATACAATATAATTTTAAAAAAATTCGAAGGAACGGGTAATTCAGAAAGATAAATTAACCACGATTTCTTGCAACCGTGCATCGGTGCGTTCACAGATTAGGGAAAATACAGCTATTCAGAGAAGCAGTGACTCACGCGGGAGAAGGTCTGAAGGATTCAAAAAGAGCGGCATCATGGGGAAGGAAAAGCCATTCAGTAGGTTTGGTTTGTTGCTCTACGGTCTTTTTGTGCACATTTTCGGCTAATTAGACCGGGATCTACAGTTTAACGTGGACTCCAAACCACTCGCAACCATCCATGCCACCGATAGGATTCGAATCTGAAGCCATTCAGGAGGGATTTTTAAAAGCAATTAAAAAAGAATTCAAGTTTGGTTTAGTTTGTCGCTCTACGGTCATCTTGTGCACACTTTAGGCTAAATAGACCGGGACCTACAGTTTAATGTGGATTCCGAACCACCAACAAACATCCATGCCACAGCCAGGATTCGAACCTGAAGCCTTCGGTACCAACCGCCAGAGCGCTAGCCAGTTGGCCATTAAGCCGCTAAAAGAATTTTAATTTTTAATAATTAAAATGTTATACATCACGATATCACAAGAAAAACCAGATTAAAACAGCGTATAACTGACTAGCATCGCTAACAAATAATCGGTTCATCCGTTTCCGTTATTAAACCGGATGTTTACCATTCCACGCGATCCGTAGTCGAACTACACACTCTCTAAAACGCGCAAGGCTTCACAAGAACGATGCGTAATAATACTTCGAAGTACCTTAACGATGTAAACAAAGTGAAATTTGTATCGCAAACGTCCTATTTCGCAGCAGATTACAAGCGATTAATTTGACGGGCTTCTGCGTAACACTCCTTCCTTTTTTTTTCCCCCTTTTGTAAAACAAATGTCTCCGAAAATACAATATAATTAAAAAAATTCAAGGAATGGGTAATTCAGAGAGATAAATTAACCACGAATTCTTGCATCGGTGCGTTCACAGATTAAGGAAAATACGGCTATTCCGAGGAAGGAATGACTCACGCGCGCGAAAGGCCACTGATGCAAGCGGGCAGAACTGGAGTTGTTTATGTCCCACTTGAATAATTTTTGCGTTTCATTCCCATCTGTCGGGATTTTTTTTTTTTTTTTTAATTTTTATTTTTAGCCACAGAAAATTTACAATATATATATATATATATATTGTTTAAAAATGCTATACAAATAAAATGTCAATGCACTGCAATATTTAAATATATATAGCTGCAGCGATGAAATTGAAAACATTAGACGTACACTTGCAAAGTGATTATAATTACAGTCCCATTAACAAAATGTTGTAAAACAAGTAATATAAAAAAAAATTCCTATTCCCAAATGAATTTCCATTTTTTTTTTTTTTTTTTTCAATATATTGTAGAACGATCTTTATAAATAATTTTCATTCATTTTTTTTTAAGTTTAACTGGCGCCATCTATTGATAGATATATGCAACTTAACTAAAAAAAACTAAAATTAATAAATTTAATTTAATTACTCAATTAATATTTGAAAAAACTGTATTAACATCAAGTGCCAGCCACTACAAGTTCAAGAAAAATGCATTTGACCTTGAGGGGATGAATTAAAAGTGTTTTATGAACGATTGAAAATTTGAACAAGATATTATAAGCGAGAGTGGGAGCTAATAGAAGGACTTGAAAAAAGAAAAAAAGATTTTTAAAAAATGGTGTACAAATAAAATGCCAACGCCCAGCAATATATATATATATATAGCTGCAACGATGAAACTGAAATCATTAGACGTACATAGAGTGATTATAGTTGAAGTCCCTCTTTCAAACTGCCGTAAAAAGAACCATTCTTTGCAATGTGTTCAAATTTGAACTAAAGATACTTGAAGGGAGAAATGGTGTGGCACCATAAAAAAAAGTTCCACCGATTCTTTCCCATCGAATTTGGATGGTACCAAATGACCTTGCCGTGGTGGATGCGATTTCCGATGGTGCCATGGATGCTTGTAATAGTTCAGAATCCACTTTAAACTGCAGTGAACCCAGTCTAATATGACTATAGAGCGTAGGGCTGACCACCTTACCCCTTAAAAAGAAAATCATCTTATGTTTCGGAATCTGCAAGTAGGCAGCCTTAGCCCGCCAAGGGGCCGTTGCGCCAATGAAGGAGAGGATTGGTATAAATTTCTTACAATTTTTTCCCCCATTTCCTGCACAATTTGCTCTCATCCCGTTTTTGTATGCATGAATATTTCTTTTTTGGCATGTGTCTGTAATTTTTGCTGTTCATCCTTTAATTTACTGGGTGATTATAATTAAAGCCCCCTTGCAAAATGCTGTAAAAAAAAGAAACACTCGTCACAATGTGATCAAATTTGAACTGAAGATACTAGAAGGGATACACGGTATGATATCAAAAAATGATCCAAAGTGTACAAATAGATGGCGCTCTAAGCGGCATAAAAAAGTGAATTTGGTATTTTGAATCGAAATGACAACGTCTTTGGCATGAGTTGCACATGAAACCAACTGCAGTGTTCAATGTGCTTGATTGTTTCAGTATTTTGACGGTAAAATATGAATTCCAAGTCATTCAATAGTTGTGACACTGTTAAGCCCATCCACCACGGCAAGATCATACCAAATTGGATGGGGAAAATCGATGGAACTTTTTTTTTTTATCTTGTTGCATGAGCACTCTAATATGACTGCATAACTGCACGAAACTGCATCTGGCTGCATAACTGCACGAAACAAATAATTCTTATAGTTAATCCTGGGTTACGGGATGTAATATAGTAGTTTTTAAATGCATTTCTTTCATGTATATATGTGTCTTTAGCGCGTTACAAAAGACAGCGAAAATTTAAAAAGTAAATTGACAAACATGATTTATTCTTTGATAGTAATTATCCTTCGGTAATTTAATATTCTGTGTGTAACGCGAAACGGGCGACATATTTCCAACCTTTATTCATCACGTTTTAAGACATAATATAATACAACATACGAGTATATACATAATATATATATACAGCCTGTGTAAAAACTTTAAGGCCAGTAAAAATTTTTGAGAAAATGTAAAATGAAATAAAAGGGATTCAAATAATATTAATTATTAAAGTTCATTGATAAGAAATAAATGCTATAAATATAATTTGTAAATACATAATTATGAGAAACATGGGGTTATTTACAAAGTTAGTATTTCTGCCTGAGTAAAAACTTTAAGGCCACCAGTCATTTTTTAAAAATAAACATAATATAATCGTGTAATTACCATTGCAACTACTAGCTTGTGACAACGCTGCAATTTGTCATACGTTTCTTCGAAGTATTGGTGATCTTTGTGAAGATGGCGAAGGGTAAGAAGTTAACTGATCGTGGAAGAGGACAAATCGAAGCTTTGTCTTCAACAGGAATGAGTAGTCGTGCTATTGCGATAAAGATAAGAAGATCAAAGACTGCAGTCAACAATTTTTTTAAAATTGAAAGACAATTATGGTAAAAAAGAATACTGGGGGAAGAAGACCTAAAGCTTTGTCTGGGGGAAGACCTAAATTATTTTTCTGACGAAAAAAATGGAATTTGGAGGGACCAGATGGCTGGAATTTCTACTGGCATGATATAAGAAATGAAAAAGAAATATTCTCCAATCGCCAATTAGGTGGAGGGTCTGTCATGACTTGGGGCTGCTTTTCTCACAATGGTGTGGGCTCAATTGCATTCGTTTCAGGTAGAATGAATTCACAAGGATACCAAAATGTTCCTAACAAATCATCTTTTTGCCAAATGCTGAATGTCTTGCTGGAGAAAATTGGAAATATCAGCAAGACAATGCACCGATCCATTTGAGTAAAAGCACAAAAAATTGGTTCCAAGTCAACAATGTTGAAACTGTGAAATGGCCGGCTAGATCACCTGACATCAACCCAATCGAGAACCTTTGGGCTAACTTAGCAAGAAGAGTTTATGCAAATGGGAGACATTTTACATCAACAACAGAGCTGAAATCTACTATCACAGATGAATGGTATAAAAACAACCCCACCCTTTGTCAAAAACTCGTTTCATCCATGAAAACAAGAATATTTGAAGTAATTCAAGTAATGGCTCCTACACAACCTTCTAAGAATTTGTAATTTTTTTCTTATATGTTATTCTCTATGTTGGCCTTAAAGTTTTTACTCAGACTCAAATATTCATCTGTGTGTTCTGTAATATTTTCTAATAATAAAATATTTGCAAATAAATTTTTCTACTTTTATTTAAGCTCAATAATTATCAATCAAATAGTATTTTAATTCCTCAGTTTAAATGTTTCCATTTTCTCAAAAATGTCTACTGGCCTTAAAGTTTTTACTCAGTCTGTATATATATATATATTTTGTCTGTTAAAAGTAGGTTTTCATGTTCGAGCCCCAACGGTACCACGGATGTTTGTAGCTATTCGAATCCACTTTAAAACCGCAGGTCCCGGTACTAATGTGACTGTACAGCGTTGACAATCCTAATGCGTAAAAAGAAAACATCTCCTGTCTCTGAATCTGCCAGTAGGCGCGGCCTGATGGCTAGCGCTCTGGCCTTTGGTACCACGTGCTCCAGGTTCGAATCTTGGCGGTGGCATGGATGTTTGTGAGTGGTTCGGAATCCACTTTAAACTGTAGGTCCCGGTCAGTTTAGTCCTCGTGTGCACAAGATGACCATACAGCGACAAACCAAACTGTCAGTAGGCAGACGGCCATGGCCCAACATGGACAGTAGTGCCAGGAAAGTTAAAATTAGGTGGATTTAGAAATTTGGATACCACTTATCTGAATAATTATCAACTTATCACAACAACTGTACGGTTGGGCTGACAACCCTAATCCGTAAAAAGAAAACATCTCCTGTCTAGGAATCTGCAAGAAGGCAGATTGTCATGGACTATAGTGCTAGGAGTTAGTAAAAATAGCGGATTTCAGAGTAATTTTTTTTTTTTTCTGACAAAGGGGCAATAGAACAAGAAATTTGGGGACGACCAATCTGAATAATTATTAACTCATAACAGGAAAATCGGGAACATGCATATAACGAAATTCGTATCATGCTAATATATATTAAATAATTCTCATCTTCAATGTGAATCAACAAAACTTGGTTTCAATTTTCACTCAGAAATCCGTAATTTAGACATTTCCGCCAGCGTGAAATGGTCTTTCTTTCGCCGGAGTTCAATTTTCTCTCCGATTCGTGTATTTCTGTATATGTTTGACCGAGTGAACGACAGTGTTCACGGGAGCAAAGGAATTGACCGTGGAGAATCCAAGCATGGCATACTTAAACGTATGGATCCGGTACAGGAATCAATGCTTTTATTTCCTTATTCTTTGCTTTTGCTATTATTTATGCATAGAGTCCGTCTACGGGAAGATAAAAAAATTTTTACAAATGACCTTGCTTTAGTTTATTTTATTATTCATATGCTGAATAAAAAAAATTTAAGGTTTTTAAGTTTTTTTTTTTCTTTCAACGGATCTTTATTACCAGTAAAATGAAAACCACAAACAACCCACCCTTTAAGATTTTTTTTTTTTTTTTTTTTTTTTATCGCGTAAAATATAAAAATATTTCGGTTATATTAAAAACAAAAAAAAAAAAAATGTGACACAATAACCTTTATTTTGTATCCATGGCCTTATTAATAATTAGGTACATTATAAAATAAACGACGATTGAAAGTTTATCAATAAAAACTAGCAAATGCGAATAACGACTTTGTTCATATAAAAAGCAAGATATTTGTTTGCATTTCCTAAAGAATAACATTTAAAAGTAACATTGTCCACAAAGCGAATATATGAATATATTTTAATAAAAAGGAAGGAATATATTTAATTAAATTTCTTTTAAAATGAGTATGATTTTGGATGATAAAATTTGGTGATTTTTCAGATTACAACACATTCGTAATGTTATTTTAGGTTAATAAGAATGTTATGCCGTTTGTTTTTTTTTATTGAGAAAATTTCAATTTCTTATGTTTAAGTTCATAAGTTAAATTAAATAATAAAATATTGGTCACTGTTTTCTGTGACTTTCCTCCATCTGTCAGTAAAGCCATTTATGCCTGATGTATAAAAAATCATATCCTTTGAAATCAGAAAATCTACCACTGTCCTCTGAATGTCCTTAAAAATTGGGAATGTTTTTCTTTTAAGAAAATTTAATAAGGAATTAAAGGAATATATTTTAATAAAAAATATAGACAGCGTTAATAAATTTTAGAAATAATTTTACGGTCATTTTAATTAATTTAAGATGCAAACATTTATTAATCAAATGTTTCATCCGAACAGCCATTTTTCTGAAATAAGTCTACATAGTGCTTTACATGATAGAACGGCCTGAAATGGCTAGCGCTCTGGCCTTTGGCACCACAGACTTCAGATTTGAAACCTGACGGTGGTATGGATGTTGGTCGCTGGTCCTGGTTTAATTACCCTAGCATGAAAAACAGACCACAGAGAGACTAACCAAGCCCATGATAGGACTTACCCTAAAATTTCCATGATGATTGTGCTCCCCATTCTTCCATAACAACGTTGTGGATTGTTTTTTTTTTTTTTTTTTTTTGTAGTTAAGGCACAATAAAATAGAATAGTATTACTATTGTGTCCAAAAAGTAAGACCAGTTTTCAATTGAAATTTCCCAGGCATATAGTATTTCATTTTTTTTTTTTTTTTTTAATTCTTTTTTAGGTTGGTGGCACTGTTCTTGACAACTGTGTGAAATTTGATGTCAAAATATTCATTAGTGCTTGAATTACGCTTGCTTTTGTGAGACGCTGAAACTGATTCCGGAGATTTTTGAAATGTCTGAATTAATTGAACAAAAACTTGCATCCAATTTTGTTTGCGGAAACGTATAGAATGCTGCAGAAGACATTCGGTGAGCATTCCTATATCGGAAAGAAAGGTTTAGAAGTGATATAAACAGTTCAAAGGAGGCAGAGAATGCGTTGAATTAAGTAATAATTACTTAAACCATTACTAATTTGGTGCATCGTATTTGCTAAAACGGAATGCGGGCAGCTTAATAAATCTAGCAAATTTTTGTTTCGAAAATCAGGAAAACAAATACTGAAAATTCATATCAAATTAACAAACCTTTTAATGTATCTAATATTGAAGCTGACATTGAACTTGTTACAATTCTTTAAAATTTCCTGTATTCAAGTTGATCACCGATGACATGTATCTGTGCACTGAACCTTCATTGAAGGTTAATTTTCCAACACTAGCAACCGACATTGAACCCAAAATCATAACTTATCCCCCACTGCGCTTATTACTGTTGGAACGGCATCTATGAGTCAATTCTTCTGTCTACGCCAGCGGCCTGGTGGCCGAATGACTACCACTCTGGCCTTTGGTACCACAGGCTTCAGTTTCGTATCCTTCTGGATATGGCGGTGGCATGGATGTTTGTTAGTGGTTCGGAATCCACTTTAAACTGTAGGTCAATGTCTGATTGGACAGTAGAGAGTAGTACTGATAACCCTTCCCTGTAAAAAAAATCAGCCTCATGGAGCAATGCCAGACTTTGACCTACGGGTATTTCATTGCAACAGAAGCTGCCCCCCCCACACACACACACCTCTTCCCTTCTTCCATAAGAGACCATGCAAATTCATGGACTTGGTCTAGAAGTTGCTGTCTACCAAGCGGAATAATAAACAACAAAATGACTGTACAGCGACAACCAAACCAATCTGTCTACGCCCCCACATTTTAACACATCCATCTATCTCTTTCTCTTAGCGGTAAAAAGGAGAGTTTTCCAATAATAAACATCCTTATGGACAGATTCATTAGCTATTCAGCCTTTTTCTTTGATTCGTTCTGGATACGGGTGGTTTCTTTTTCAGAAATTAATTAGGCGTGAAGAAGAATCTATTATTGTTGGTAGCATTTATTAAAGCCAACGATTGTGCACATGGTAAAGGTTGCCATGTCATACTTCACACCATAAGACTTACCATATCATAACCACTACATACTTTAGTATATAAAAATATAAGGGCAACATCTTTAAATACTAATGCGTCCAAAAGTGAAACCAATTTTCAATTTAAAATTTCCGGGGCTTACGGATTTTTTTCCTCTTTCTTTTTTTTAGGTTGCTGGCATTGTCCTTGACATCTGTGTGAAATTTGGCGTCAAAATATTCATTACTGTTTGAATTACCCTTGGCTTTGGGAGACGCTAAAACTGATTCCGGCGATTTTTGAAATGTCTGAATTAATTGAGACTTGCATTACATTTTGTTTGAGGAAACCTATAGAATGTTGTTCAAGGCAGTCGGTGAGCACTCTTATATAGGAAAGAAATGTTTGCAAGTGGTGTAAATAGTTCAAAAAAGGCAGAGAGCACGTTGAAGACGAAGAGCCCTCAGGTCGACCATCAACCGAAAACACTGAATGCGTCGATTCTTAGAGACTTTTTCGCCAAAAATGAAACCCATATCGTTCCACAACCACCATATTCCCACCGTGCGAGTTCTGGCTATTCCCTAAGCTCAAAAGACCACTCCGGGGACACACCTTTGAGTCGATTGAACAGATTCAACGTGAATCGGCCCTGCCGAAGACTTTTTAGCATGGATTAGGGATTGGGAAAAAAAGTTGGCATAAGTGCATTGTGTCCGGAGGGGGATTACTTTGAAGGCGATGAAATAAATTTAGAAGAATAAATAAACAAAGAGTTTTTGAAAAAAAAAAAATAATAGGTCTTACTTTTGGGCACAGTAGTAGCCAGCAACTGTGCACATGGTAAGTGGCATAAGCTAAGAAGTGTGAATTACAAAAATTCGATACGATTCGAGTCTCCAGATTTCATTAAAGAGTGTATAAATAAACTTTACAGCAACAAAAATTTTCCGTGGGAATTACTACAAATAAAAATAGCTTAACGATTGGAAGACTTCGCTAAATAGTAGAGAAGCAAGCAAGAAAACTGTCCCCAAAAAAGGACTGGGAAGAATCGGAATCTTTGGTCCATCACCAATGACCTCATCTGAGCAACCGGAACGATGCGTTACTGAGGTCATTTGGACTTGCTTGTTTAACGCCGAAATTAACGAGAATCCCTCCTTAAGGTATGGGGGGGGTGGAACAACATTTAACGCCTACTTCTTTTTTTTTTCTTAGGAAAAGACATCCAAGACTTCACTTTAAATATCAAGAAATAATGGAGTTGACTTTTTTTTTTTTTTTAATGATATTGCGGAAATAAAGTAGTTAAAGCAGAAAGGTAATTCTCGAATTTAATTAAGTTTCAGTTAACTAAACTTCTGTATCATTGAACTTTACGTTTGATAATCATTATACAGTAGAACCTCCGTAAGTCGAACTTCAAGGGAGAGGACAAATAATCCGAGCTATAGTGTTTTCGACTTACGGGGATTTTGTAAGGAAATAATCGACTTGTAGAGGTTTAGATTCTTTCTGACTTATTTGGAGTTAGAGAGGTTAAATAAATAAAAATTCAAGTTGCAGAGGTAATAAACATGTTTATTTGCAACTTAAAAGTTATATTATGTACTACAATAAAAAATCAAAATAATTCCGAAACAACTTTAAAATTAAAAATATTATGTATTAAAAAGTCAGTTATTATTATTTATTTATTTATTATTGTTATTTTATTTTATTTATTTATTATTTTTTTTTCTTTAGACAATTCGATCGTTCTCTATCTATAGCATTATCTAAACTAACTAATGTTCGAGATAATCCAATTTTTTTTTTCGAGTTACGGAGGGAAAATATATACCAAAATGGCTTGTGGGGATTGACTCATTATTTCGACTTATAGAAGGTTGAAATTTCGAGTAATGGAGGTTTTGGGGCTTGACGGAAAGGGAACAAAAAAAATTTTCGAGTTGTGGAGGTTTTCGACTTATCGAGGCTCGACTTAAAGAGTTCTACTGTACAATAATGAAAAAGTAACACACATTTTACAAAAACTTGTTGGCTAATCTTTTAGTTGATTCTTTTTATTTACGAATATTCTATTAAATAAGTTTAAGATTGCAATGAATAAGTAATTTTCAATATTAATATATTTGCTCTCTCTAAAAACGGACTTTTTTTCTAGCTTTATTTATCAATCATTTTCTAACTTTTACAACTATCTTTAAAATTACGGACAATTTTCATTTTGACAGCGCTTTTTTTCAATATTCACGAATAAAATCGATGTTTATTAACAATTCTCTAATTTTAAAGTTACTGCACTTTTGTTTCATCTGGTTTGTAAAGAAGTACAAAAAACTCGGAGACTTTTTGCGTTTACAAGACGTTACTTCATATCCAATCAAAATTTATAGCTCGCAAAATATTTAATCATGCCATATCTTGTCGGCACTATGCTAAATATTTGGATGTAATCTTAGATCGCACATTGAATTATGTTCCTCTCACATTAATTATCTTAAAGATAAATTTAATAGATGCATTCGCACTATTATTCTACTGTATCCACTTATTTGTAGTTACTCTACTATGCCCTTGGGAAAAAAAAAAAAAAAAAAAAAACTCATTTATCTTGCTTACTTGCGTCCAATACTTGCATATGCGAGTCCTATTTGGGGATCTACTGTTCCATCGAATTTTGAGATCCTACAAAGACTTGAAAATAAAAATCGTACTTATTAAAAATTCGCCCTGGTTTTTCCGAAATGAGGATACCAGACATGCTCTTTTCCTCCCAAGTTTTAAATAATTTGTTTATAAAATAACACAAAATTTTTATAACTCCATTTCCAATATTAATAATTCTGTTTTGAATTATCTCTTTAACTGTGACTACGATATTTCTGATTTCAAAATCGCAAAAAAGACCTCGCGCTGTTATGAATATATTTTCATTAACGTTTATATAAAATTCATTAAAGTTTATAATTAATATATATGAATATATTTTCATATAACGTTTTAATGAATTTGAACAACTGAATATTAATTTATTTTATGAAATGTTAATGAATATTATTCATTAACGTTCACAATGTTTTCGATATCCTCCTTTCCGAACTACCATGCAGTTTCTCCGCTGAGTCAAAATTTCCCCACCAATTCTTTTTTGTTTCTATTGTTTATTTTTATTTCCTTCTAAATTATAATAATATAAAATATATATATATGCATAATTTTTTAATTAATTAAAAAATTAATAAGTAATTTTTTTTAATAAATTAATATATATATATATATATCTTTTTCTATCTAATCAATTATCTCAATCACAAAAGCAGGAGATAGAGGTTGCTATGCAACCAAGGCTTTCCGTCAATCTGGCAAATCGTCGTCGTCGGCACTATGTAATATATTTAGAATTAAACAAAAATCATCAAAGCAATTAATCAAAATCGGGATGTAATACGAATATTTCTCAAACCTACACAACAAACCAGGAAGGACGATTACCGCCAGTTTATTTTAAAGGGGCAGCAGCATTGTCTCAATGCAACTGAAGTCTTGGGACCAAGAAAAGAAAGAAAAGGCATAAAGACCCACTCATAAAAATAATAATAAACGACAGTGCATACGCACAACGGGCATTGTCTTAACGAGGCGGCCGGGCCATCAAGTCAAGAGGGTGGATGGACGTAAGAATAGATTTTGCAAACTGTCCGCGTATGAACAAAACGGGGTTTTTCAATTGTTTTCCGTTATAGTCAAGAGTTCATGGGCAGTCAGTCTGGTGGAGAGTTTTGTTCGGGCACATGATTTTTTCTTTTCTTTCGATTGGTGACGTGTGTCGTCACTGGTTATGGCTGGCAACAGCACAACAGAAGCGGAGGAAGTGAGGAAAGAGATAGGGAAATGCGAAAATAGTACAATGTACACGACCTACAAATAAAAACATTTTTAACTGTGCTAATTTACATTTGTGTTACGCATAAAAATACTTCAATTTAAACTTAAAAATAATAATGTTAAACTATAGAATATGCAAATAGCAATAATAAAGTTAAGCAATGATGTAATTTTTACCATATAAATTTTTTTTTTTAATGTAATATTTCGATTCTTAAAAGCCATTGTTACTGCATGGTTATCAATTTCTTGAGCTTCCAAAATTTCATTCGAAAATATTTATATTTTAAAAGGGGATGGGTATTCTTTTTTGATTATAAAAACTATAAAGAGTAATACAAAACCCTTTTAAAAAATATCTATGCTATAAAAATTTATCA
>BPLR01021314.1:0-75261 GCA_021605095.1 Caerostris extrusa | reverse complement strand
TTTAAATGTTAATCAATTTTTCGTTTGAAAATTTAAAAAAAAATTTTTTTTTTTAATATTTTCGATATTTTTTATTTCAATTGCAAATCAAGAACAAGTAAAAAATAATAATAATAGCAGGAAAAACACACACAAAAAAAAATACAAAAGAACAAACACCAAATACAAAGATGACCAAAGTCATTCATTGCCTTAAGAATCGTCATTAAGCACCGCACATCGTTGAAGGTGGTCTCTGTTCATTGGATCTGTTGAACAGGGTTCGAAAAGATTTTAAACGCTATGGAGATTCTTAGAACGACATTCATAAACAAGTACCGATATAGAAATGGTGCCGCTAATCTGCGTATACTCTCAGGATGGACAAATGGTTTAAATATTAAAAAATTAAACAAAATACAAAATAATACCAAAAACAAACAAACTAATTAATTTAACTTTTTTAATGGCGAATACTTAAACACAATTTTTACTTAAATTTAGGATATTAACAAGATTTTAATTTGGGACACAAAACAGAATTAATTACAAATATTTACAAAGAAATAATCATATTGAACGCAATAAAATTTTCCTACAATTGAAACTTTTGTGACGCAGCTAATTTTCCCCATACCTTAAGAGAAATATTCCTATCTGTGAGTAAGCATATATATTGCCAGTAAACCTCAAAACCAATCGTAAAATGTAATCTCAGCAAAAACACGCGAATTATCATCGCAGCATCTTTTAAAATGCAGCATATCTTAAACGCAGCAAAAAAATTTAGTCCACCAGGCCAACTCCTGTTTCCAGCCTGGTCTCTCCCTCATTGTCTTAATCAAAGGGGTCTCACTTTTTCTTCCCGCAAAACTCAAAAGGTCTTCTTTCAAAAAAAAAAAAAAGGTCCCCATAAACTGACCATTTTCTTTTGAGGTGCACTCGACGAACCTCACCGTGGGTACGGAGATGGCGTCATCTGCCACTCCTGAATTCATCAAAAGGGCAATATACCTTGTACACTAAACACAATAAGGATAATTACAAGTTATTAACAGAGATGAATGATCTCCTGGGTAGTCATGGCCAGTCAAGAAGAATGAACTGGACGTTGCGTATTGCTGGGTATTGTTCAAAAATCTTCAGCTCTCCAACACTGGACTTAATCTCATCTTGGGTTTGTAACTTGTAACTTTTAGCCATTATTTGTTTGATACCAACCAGTGCGGAAGACTCATTTAAAATCTTGAGGCTTTTTTTTTGCTAGATAATCGGCCTGCTCGTTTCCAATAATGCATCCCAAAAACACCTATAGTGGTCAGGTATCCATCCGTTTCATTTTTAAAGTCAGTTCCAGCAAATTATGTCGGCACTGGAGATTCCTCTTATAAGTATGGCTTGGTTGAACTAATAGCCTGAAGGCGCTTGTGAATCAGACAAAATAACCCTCTATTGAATCTATCCTGAAAAACCAGTAAACACATCAAAGCCATTCGTATAACCTCAATTTCTCCATCAAAAGATATTCGATATTTCCTTGCTGTAGCGTAGAAGGAAAACAAGTTCGAAAAGACTCAGAACCTGCAGTAATGAGATTTTCATAAAAAGAGCCATCTGTGTATAAGTGCAATAAATCTTTCTATTCTAGGTATCTTGCATCAATAGTATAAAGTTCATAAACCTAAAACACCTATAGAGCTGTTCTTAAAAGTTTATCTGAACGACTTAAATTTGTTTCAAACTGATTTGCAATCAAATGTGTTAGATGGCTTTTCCAACTCCTGAAAATCAGCTGGCAATTCAAGATCCTGTCTGACATCCAGGTCAAACTGAAGAAAACCTTTTAAATTTTTAAATTTCTAGTGATTGTTGGATAACCAATCTAATAGGGATTTCAGTTCTAATTAATTTCTCATACAGTATCAGTGCTTTTAATGAGAACTTTAATGGGTTTAATATTTGTCAATAACAGCATAGTGGTATTAGCGTTGATTTTAACGGCCCCAATAATGGTGCAGAGCTTGATTTTGTAACAGTTCTAGTTTCTACAAAACTTGCTCATTTGCCACAATAAGAGGTTCACAGCAGTAAGTAATTAATGGTAGGATAAAGTTTTATAAGTAATATTTTAAGTTGATCGATCACATACCCAAATGGATCCAGCAAGGCTCTTTAAAATAGTCACTACCAACAATTAAAATTGCTGTGCATTAGAGCAACATCTCTATACTTTAAGTCAGGAGGAGTGTTTGGTGAGTTAAAGAAAAGTCCAATGTCTTTTCCAAATTGGCACTCATATTACAGTCCAGTGTCATTAATGTGACCGCCTGTCAAAAAAGCCAGAATAACCCCTTTGGCAGAGTGGACCGCTGCGAAACGCAGAAAGAGAATCAATTAGGTTTCTGAAGGTGTTCACTGGAATGTTGAACCATGCCGACTCCAGTGCCGTGTCCAGCTGCGCTAGATTTCGCGGTTGAGGATCCATGGCGCGAGCATCGTCGAGGTGATCCCACAGATTCTCGATTGGGTTTAAAAGTGGGTCCGGTAAGTTTGCTGGCCAAGAGAGTACGATAAACTCATCCTGGGGCTCTTTGAACCGCACATACACTGCGAGTTATATTACACCTCACATTGTCCTGCTGGTAGATGGCATCATTCTGAGGAAAAATAATTCGCATGTAGGGTGGACATGGTCCGCAAGGACAGTTGCGTACTGTACTGATCTATCGGGCCTTCCACAGTGATGAGTGCACCCAGTGAATGCCAGGAAAATATTCCCCAAACCATAATGCTCCTTCAGCTTGGATAATTGCGGCAATAGTTGCAGGGTGTTTGCTTTCAGGCATTTCATGCCGTATACGCCAACGTTCATCTGTCCGATGGACCATAAAACGTGATTAACGTGGATAACATAAACGTGGACCATAAAGCCACCTGTCGTCACTCTGTGGACGTCAGTTTCGGTACTGAGGCGTGCAAATTCCAGCCTTTGACACCGATGAACAGCAGTCAGCATTGCATTAACCAGGTGTCTGCTGCGGAGGCCCATGCATTTAACGTTCGCTGAAAAGTTGTTGAGGATACACTCTTGGTAGGCCCTTGGTTCATCTGGGTGGTCAGTTACTCCACAGTTGCACGCTATTCGCCGAACGCAGCCTTCGTTCGCCTCTGTGTCATCTAAAGCCCGTCGTGCACCACATGTGCCACGCCACTATTTTGGATAGTGCCATTGGATATACACGATATACTTTTTACCACGGCGACACGACGAAGTGTTTCACAAAGTAGCCGTTTCCTAAATGTTTCCAACCTTGGCCCGAAAGCCAATAATCATGCCCTTTTTGACGTCGGATAAATCGCTACGTTTTCTGCATTACACGTCAACGATTGAAATACTTTATATATATATATTGGTGCTTGTAAATAAATTATTAAGTGATACAATATTAGGAAAAATTTAGAAAAATTAGGAAAAGTTTATTTAATAAATAACAAAAAATGTATACGAAAAAAAGTTAAGAATCTCTTTTAATAGGGTTTTAATTTAAATGAATGCGTTTATAAATAAGAAAGGTTTCATTGCTCTGTTACTAAATTACTTTTGACACAAATAAATAAAGCATAATTTTTTTCATTCCTCTTTAATAATCTGTTGACATAAACTTTGAAATAGCAAAAATTACAGTATCTGATAAACAAGCAATACTTTTTTACATAACCGGATTCTTATGCCTCAGAAATCTTTTGATGTTTCTTCCACAATTAGAACTTTTTGGAAGCTCTTTGGACGAATTTTCATTTCAGTAGTATCCAGAGATTCGTTGTGTCCTCTGAAAGTCTTCCAGTTGACTCCATCTGCATAACTCTCGTGCATACCTCTCAAGTAGAGACCATTTAGGTTCGAATGGTGGCATGAACTGTACCACCATGCACCTTTGAATGATAGGGCACAGTTATCTCCATATATGTCATTATCTTGGTCCTTCGTCGTGAACTTGTGATTATTGTGTGTAATAATCATAGAATCACCTAAAATTATAAAACAGTTGTCACGGATTGTTGTTTTCTCTGATCGTAGTTACAAAATTGTTTGTAGGTCAGATATTACATTAACCTTCATATATGTGATGACATGCATTATATTTATCAGTTTTACAAAATAGTCGAAGAATTAAAGTGGGTGCATTGTATAAACAAATATGCTAGTATACCTGCGTCGCCGCTATAGTCTTGTATGTGCAGAGTGTACTTGTTGTTTTCATCATCTATCCAGAAGGTATCGTAGAGGGCGTACCTCTTTTCCCCATCCACGGCTTTCAAGTCAAAACGAATAGAATACAGGCGCTGGTTTGACAGGGCAAATATGTTGTCATTACCTAAACGATAAATAACTGTTAAAAAGAAAAATTTTGCAGACATCAATGTGGAAGACTACTTAATAGGCAAAATAATTAGATATATACTTTTCAGCTATTTGTAGAAAGTTAAACATCTGGTCATTACCTAAACAATGATTAACTGTTTTTAAAATACTTGTTGGGTTTTTTAAATTAAATTGTAACTTTTGTAAATAATATAAATTTAAGAATGTTAAAATGTTTGAAAATTATGTGAATTTTAAATTATGAATAATATCAACTAGCTATTATTATTCTATTTGGCGCACTAGCACTCTGTGGCGCAGGTTTCGCGTTCGACGCCCGGTGACTGCCATGGATGTTTGTAGTGATTCGGATTCCCATTCAAGCAGTAGGTCTTAGCCTAATATATCTGCAGAACGTTGGGTGTACGTCTGAAAACCCTACCTAGTAAAATAAAACATCTCCTGTCTCGAAATCTGCCAGTAGGCAGACAGTCTTGGCCAACCATGGGGCTGTTGCGCCACTGATGATGATGATGATAATTATTATTATTTTACTATGATTTCTATACTGGATCAATTAATTTCTTTGTATCTCAATGAATTCATTTAAGATGCTTTTCCTAAATGAACATTTTACCCAGCCAAAAGTCCTTTTCATTGTCGCCGAATCCCTTCTTGTAGCTCGCCCAGTCTTTGAAGAAATAGTCTTGAGACCTCTGGAAATCTCCTCTCCTCTGGATCACCTAATCGGAGGAAAAAGGCAAAAAAAATAACATCTTATTTAACACAGACACATATACGTATACCCACACACACATACACACCACACACACACACACACACACACACACACACACATATATATATATATACCGTATACAGTTTGGTCTTTTAACAATGAGTTATAAGAAATCTTTAATTTGATTTTTAAATAATATGAATAAAAAAATATTTAAATTATTCTAGCTTTTTAAAAATAATTCTTGGATCGCATAAGATCAAATACATAAAATTATATTTTTAATAATTTTTTTTTTTTCGGGATATTTAGATGAGCGTTTCAAAATAAAACTTTCATTTCGCAGAACTTTTCAAATTTCTTGCTGAGCAAAAAAAAAAAAAGAATAAATTTTCATAAATTTTCTTAATGAAAAGCTGATAAAACTTTTTTTGATTAAAAGCTAATAAAACTTTTCTTGATAAAAAACTGATAAAACAATTCTTAGTCAAAAATTTATCATTAATACAAAACACTAATTGCATGTAATACAACTACCCACAGTACTGCTTTCTTGCTGTCCAATTTCAGAGATGGGTTTACTATACATGTTTTTCAAATAACAGATATTCTCTCTTCTGCGAATGAAAGAGCAAAATTCTTCTCTTGAGAAAATATGCTACAGTATCAATCACAATCATCTACAGTATAAATATCAATCAATAATGTATGCTACAGCAATAATTAATCAATAAGTATCATTGGTACACATAATTTACTTGCTGTTCCATATCCATCTTTAAGCATCATGCAAAATTCTAAACTATAAATTATTTTCCCTCTTATTATTGCAGGTTGGATTATAATCGAATGTTGCTCAATCATATGTTTAATTAAACAGGTTTATTTAATTACTTCAACTGTTTATAAACAAATAATAAAAAAAATTAAAAGTCAATTCCTATTTTTTTCACTCTATTGCAGAAAGTCCTTTATAAATCATTTTCATTCATTTTTTAAGTTTATCTGGTGACATCTATTTGTAGATATATGCAACTTAAATCTAAAAAAAAAAAACTAAAATTAAAGAATTAAATTTAATTACTGAATAAATATTTGCAAAGACTGTATTAACATTGAGTGTCATCCGCTACAAGTTCCAAAAAAATGTATTTGAACTCGAGGGGATGAATAAAAGTATTTTATTAAGGATTGAAAAATTGAACAAGATATATAGGGAGAGTGTGAGCTAATAGAAGGAATTGAAAACAATCCCATTGAAGAGAACCGAAGATCCAAAAAACGATTAGAATTATAGACGCAAGGGATAACGAAACCAGAAGCGAAGTATAAAAAAGATACCAGGCGCAAAAAGAGCACGATAGGGGCAGTGTGAGCTAATAGAAGGAGGAACAAATTTCCATAATGTTTCTTAATTAATAACAGATAATTCACAAATTCAAAAAAATGGTAAGAATAAATTAAAATAGATTTATTGACATACGGTCCATCCCCCTCCGTCTTTGTCCATGTCGCAGTACACGTCCAGTGGCCTGTCTTCCGCCACCCTGTTCTTGGGCCACACTGTGTAGACGCCGCTCTTGTTGCGTCCACCGCGCAGCACTTCCGCGCAGTCCATCGGCTTGGCTGGCACGGATGGGCCTGCGAGATTATCAGTCAAGACTCAACTAGATCCATTTCAAAATTCCATCACCTGATATTAATACTGATAACAGGATATACACTTTACTCTTTGTTACAAATTATTTATTATCTTTGATATCGTATTATACAATATTCAATATTATAAGTATTTGATGCCATACTGCAATTCATGAAAAGCAATATTCACATTTATTTACAAAATACCATGAATTTATTTACTACCATGTTATGCGAATCACAATTTTCTTTTACTTCCAAAATCTGCGGCTAATATAAACAAATTTTGAGTCACTGTGTAGTTCATGTGGCAAAATTTAAGATGATTTTAGTGTAAGAAGGAATGTTGGAGTGGTAAATATCTAAATAAGATAAATCAATAACAATTATTATAATTAAAGTATATGTGATAGTAACGGAAGTTCTCTTCGTTTATCTGACTGAAATAAAACTGAAAATTCAGTTAAAAAAATCATTGTGAACACCTTATTGTATGCTTACACACAGGGAAATTGTCTTTAGCCTTAGAGATCATATCCACGGCGGCGTCTAAGTAACTCGTGGATCTTGCACTAAGATCGCAAGTGGATGCCTCATTTCCAAGAGTTTGAGGCAAAGCCAAGCATAGAAAGAATACGAAATGAAGAAAGTGGCACCTACAGATGAGAAAAACATTTTATTTTAGATACACAATGGATCTGCAAAGGTAAACTTCTCTATAGTTTTATAAATATAAAAGATTAAATATTCAAATTGGGGCCTGATGGCCGAGTTTCTTGCGCTCGCTGACATAAGTTTCATGGCCGACATCCAGCTGTTCAAAAATGTTGTAATGGTTTGGAATCCATTTTAAACCGGTCTAATATGACTGCAGAATGTGGGACATAAGGTTGACACCCCTACCCAGTTAACAAATAGAAACCATCTCCTTTTTTGAAACTTGCCAGTACGTAGACTGTCTTGGCCCACCATAGGGCTATTGCCCCAATGAAGATGAAATATTCTAATTACAGTAAAACACATTAGAAATATTTGTTTATTATTAATATATTATTTTCAATAGCTGGCATTGAGGTTTTGTTATATTACTTTCATGAACAAAATTCACTAGAACTGGATATCTGTGATGCAGTAAATATGAATCCTGACGTTGTGGCTGCCTGGTAGCCAATGGGCTAGCCCTGTGGAGCTTTGGTACTAAAGACTTCAGGTTCGAATCCCTGAGGAGGAATGGATGTTTGTTAGTGGTTCAGAATCCACTTTAAGCCGTAGGTCCCGGTCTCAGGGACCGCAGAGCGTCACAGAGCCCAATCAAGACTTCTTCTCACCCACATCATTCCCAAACTGGAAAGGGGCAACACAGCTCTAGGCACAGTGATGTGGTGTGGTGTAGTAGTAGTAGTGGTTTAGAATCCAGGTTAAACTATGTCCTAGTCTAATTAGCCTAAAGTGTGCATAAAAATTACCGTTGAGAAATAAAAAAAAAGGCAATAAATCTAACATTCGACTTCACGGCTCTTTTTTAGTTATATTGAATATTATGATTTTGAAAGTCATTGTACCCTATACAAAAATATTTTGAAAATTCGGTCTCTTTTTATTTTAGTATTAATATTATTGAACCAAGGTCTCCTATTGTTAATAGGTCGATTATATTAAATATTCTACGAAATATTAAAATATTTTTTTCCTAGCACATAATATTTAACACAGATTTAACACAGATAAGTTGCTGTGTTTTAAAAAATAATGAATGAATTTTTACATGACTAAATGTTTTTTTTTTCTGTATCAAAATCAAAATATATCTTTACTTAAACTATAAAATATGAAATTATTTTATGTAAAAGTTTTTATGAGGGATACTAGAATTGGAATTTGTAAATATTTATTAACATGACATTGCTAAGCCCAAAAATAAGACTGAAAACACGTGATGATGTGTGGCTTCATTAAAAGGTTTTAAGAAACTGAAAGATAATCTCATAATTTATATCTGAAGGCAAAAAGTGGCACACTATTCAAGACAGCTGGAAAATCTTTAACACTAGACCACTTAAAGAGACAGTTGCCAACTTTCGATTAAGAACCGGACACGACTGTCTTGTGGAACACCTTAACAGGATAGGTGTCCTCGCCACTTTGAGAAACACCACTAACACGACTTTGAGAAAACTTTTTGTTTTTTAATGCATAGTTGCTGATTAAACTAAAGAGCACAAAATTGCACAACTAACTGAAATCACAGAAACTAACTGAATATCTTTGTGACTAGTTGTTTATCAGTTGATTATACCTTATTAACTATTGTTATGCATATTATAAACGTCCAAAATCAAAAATACTGTACAAATATGTATGATAAGTCTTGTTATTTAAAATACTTATCTTTATTTAGAGTATGATAATATAAGAATACCTATAAATTCAATTACGTTTATTATGTAAATTAATCCTAGATCGATGAAATCTAATAATATAGAAGAGGGTAATAGAATTAAAACAATATTGCATTTATATATAATATTGCATTTATAAAGTGAATAACAAATATATATATACATATGTGTGCAACAATTTTAACCTAATTGTACATAGATGTGCACACCAATATGGGATACATTCAGTATAAGTAGTAGCCTATCCTGTATATGTATCCCCTTTTATAAACTACTTTTTTCATAACTGCAGAACTAGAATGTGCTTGTATATAAATGCTTAAGGTTCATAAAATGAACAACATATAATCATGTTTGGCGCAACAGTCCATGGTGGGTTAAGGCCGTCTGCCTACTGGCAGATTTCGAAACGTCTTCTTTTTTTACGGGGTAAAGTTTTCACCCTACGCCCAGTGCTTTGGCAGACTGGGACCTACAGTTTAAAGTGGATTCCGAAAAATTACGAACATCCATAGCACCACTGGGACTCGAACTCGAAACATGTGGTTCTGAGGGCCAGAGCGCAAGCCACTCGGCCATTCAGGCCCCGAGCAACATATATATATTTATAAATTTTTTCATTTCTGAATTCGTTAAAAAAAGTTTTTTATTGAATATATTATTAAACATATAAATGTGAGCAACTATTTGATGCATGTTTATATATGTGAGCAGAAATATAGAATTGTTTATTACTTGTATATGTATGTATACAACAATATAAACTTTTTTTCTTTCTAATGCAGCTGGCAAACACTTTTGACAGCTGGTCTTGGATGCCTTTAGGCAAGCGCTGCACAGACGTTACTCACTTTGCATTACCCATGGGGCGAATGTAACTTGAAGTTAAGCCACGGACGTAACAATGCCCCCGCAACGCTCTACGAACCTATTAGGACCGGGACCTACTGATTTTAAAGTGGATTGCGAACAACTACAAACACCCATGGTACCGCCGGGATTCGAACCCGATACCTGTGGTACCGAGCACCAGAGCACTAGCCACTCGGCCATCAGACCCCTTACAATATAAAACTAATTGTATATAAATGTGCACACCAATACGGGATTCTTCCAGAATTAGTAGCAGATTAAATAGCCTATCTTGTGTATACATCCAGTAATATACGTTACTGTTCCATACATGCAGCAATCGAATATATTTCTCTATAAATGCGCAGTAGTATTGACCACTGATACTAATAAATTACTGATCTCATGAACCTTTAAATATTTTTTTATTACAAATTTATTAAAAACAATTAGAAGAGAAAATGTTCTTTACCTCCCATCAAGAGCTTCTGGGACAAAAATACTTTATATCACCGAAATAATTTTTTTTTATTAAAATGTAACGTATATAAAATAAACTTTCATTCAAAAATAAATTTTTTAACCATAAAAATAGGTGATACATAACACAATTGAAAATATTCATAATAAAAAAAAAAACTCATTCACAACATATATGCACATTAAATACTAAAAGTCATTAATTTTTATAATGCATATTTATAAACATCGAATTACTTTCATTATGTTTACACAAAAAAATTTAAAAACATTCTTATTTTTTATTATAAATTTAATATTAAAATATTTTTTCAAAATAAATTTATCGATACAAATTTTTTAACACAATTTTAAGTTTGCGACATTCTGATTTTTTTTATTATAAATTTACTACTAAAATATTTTTTCAATGGAAATTTATCGATAAAATTTTTTAACACAATTTTAAGTTTGCAACATTCTGGATTTTTTATTATAAATTTGCTACTAAAATATTTTTTCAAAAATAAATTTATCGATACAAATGTTTAACAACAATTTTAAGTTTGCAACATTCTGGATTTTTTTATTATAAATTTGCTACTGAAATAATTTTTCAAAATAAATTTATCGATACAAATGTTTAACAACAATTTTAAGTTTGCAACATTCTGATTTTTTATTATAAATTTGCTACTGAAATAATTTTTCAAAATAAATTTATCGATACAAATGTTTAACAACAATTTTAAGTTTGCAAATATTCTGGATTTTTTATTATAAATTTGCTACTGAAATAATTTTTCAAAATAAATTTAGCGATACAAATGTTTAACAACAATTTTAAGTTTGCAACATTCTGAATTTTTATTATAAATTTGCTATTGAAATATTTTTTCAAAATAAATTTAGCGATACAAATGTTTAACAACAATTTTAAGTTTGCAACATTGTGGATTTTTTATTATAAATTTGCTACTGAAATAATTTTTCAAAATAAATTTAGCGATACAAATGTTTAACAACAATTTTAAGTTTGCAACATTCTGAATTTTTATTATAAATTTGCTACTGAAATAATTTTCAAAATAAATTTATCGATACAAATGTTTAACGACAATTTAAAGTTTGCAACATTCTGGATTTTTATTATAAATTTGCTACTGAAATAGTTTTTTCAAAATAAATTTATCTAGACAAATTTTACCACAATTTTAATTTTTCAAGAATGTTTCGATTTACTGGTTTGTTACTAAATAACTTACATAATTGAAACTTGAACTTTGCTGTTCTGTTGTTATGTAACTGTATGTAAAATTTTAAAATTCACGATTGCAGCTTTTATAAAACTAAAAATGGTATTCCCACGCTAATAATTTTTCTAAAACATAACGTATAAACTTGTAGAGAGGGAAAACCATACATATTAAACAAACAAGACTATTGTTTGTTCATCAAAATTTCATATCAAACAATCAATTTCTTACCAAACTTACGACTTAAATAATTTTTCAAAATAAAATTACCGACACAAATGTTTTACTACACTTTTAAGTTTAAGAATGTTTTGAGTCACTTATAACTAAATAACTTACATCATTGAAACTCGGAAGTTTGTTCTTCACTTGTCATGCAACTGAATTTAAATTTTAAAAAACGCCTTTTGCAGGTTTTTATAAACCTCAAAATGGTATTCCCACGCAAATAAAAATATCCAAAACATAATTTACAGACTTGTAGAGAGGGAAAAACCACACTATATTTAAACAGAAAGGATCATTGTTTGTATCCTCAAAGGAAGTAGCTATTCGGTGCAGTGTGCGATTTCAAGTTACTGATAAGGATTCGTCAGAATGAAGTGTTTCTGGCATTTACTGAAACATAAGCTTTTATTCATGGTCATTTGGTTTTTTAACTTTGATGAGGGATAAAAATACAAAAAATGAGATGATGGTTCTATATGTCTTTAAAAAATTCCAACAATAAATTAAAAAATGGAAACCTAAAAACTAAAGAATTTAGAAGTTTATTTTTATTTTGTTTATTTTAGAAGTTTATTTTATCTCTAACCATCTATTCTATAATTCATATCTCTCATTAAATATTTTCATAAATTATAATATCCTGATGGACATTTGGCATTTTAACTTTGATGAGAACGATTAAAATAGTAAAATGAGATGTTGGTTCACTTGACTCGAAAATTTCCAAGAATAACTTAAAAGGGAAACCTAAAACTAAAGAATTCAGAAGTTTATTTTTATTTTGTTTATTTTATTCTCTAACCCTCTATTCTCCAATTCATATCTCTCATTAAATATTTCCAAGTTTTTGCAATTTAGAAATTTTCGGTTTTGTTGAATTATACAAGGAAAATTCATTGAGTGAAATATTAAAAGTCAATGTAATTAAATAAAGGATGAATTTGAAGGTTTAAAAACATATAAAGACAAATTAAATTTTTTAAAAAATTTTTATTCTTTTTTTCTTTTTTTTTTAGATTTACAGATCTGATCAAATGTTGCATATTTTTATTAAATGAATCAACGCTAGTAAGTTTTGTTGTGAAAAAAATCAGTGGATATTACACATTTAGAATAGAGAAAAAATTCGAAATATTTAACAAAATAGCAAATGATTTTGTTTACTTATTTATGAATAACCTAAATCCTGTCAAAAAAAATATCCTACTTAATTCTATACAAAAAATAATTGTAAAAAATTAAGTAAATGAAAATAAAAATAATAAAATAAATAAAACAAAAAAAGTGAAACAAAAAAATCTGAAAAAAACCCCATTAAATATAAAATTTAAAAAAAAATTGTACATATTAAATTTTTTCCATCTTAAAATTCCTTTGGAATTTCACTCATAACCGTAACTGTTCTGAAATTCTTCGGACGTATTTTCATTTCTGTGAAATCCAAAGATTCGTTATATCCTCTCCAATGATGCCAGTTGACGCCATCTGCAAAACTTTCATGCATTCCTCTGTGGTAAAGACCATTTAAATTGGAAAAATGACATGAGTTGTACCACCAACCACCTTTGTACTTTTCGGCGCAATGCTCTTTTTGATTGTCATTATCCTGGTCTTTCGTGGAAAATGTCATGTTATTGTGCTGTGAAATCATAGAATCTCCTGAAACAATAAGAAAACTTTTTTTACCATCGTTATTGCTTATACTGCTTCATTATGAAATATTATTTTTTAAAATAACATTATTCAATGATTGAACTAATATTAAATTTCATTTTTGTATTTGACTTCTACATTAAATTACCATTAAAATGAATCATCGGTGTCCTTACTAACATAACACAACACGACATAAAATATAACATACACACACACACACACACACACACACAGACACTCATACATAAATACACACACATACATACATTGACATACTATATACATACATAGACACAACACACATGCACATACATACATGCATAAAAACATAGACATATATGCATATATACATAGACACACAAACATAGACATATATTCATATATAAATAGACACAAACATACTACATCGACTCTCATCCATACACCCACACAGTACAGTTAAAGACAAATGCAAATGTCTAAGAATGGAGCACATGCAATGATAATCACATTGTAAACGCTCTGCACACGTTGTTGAACCAGTATCCTGAATTGTTCTAATTTCTCCTCAAAGTTACGTATATTACTTCTGAGGCTTTACATATTAAATTTGATAATGAATTTTATCTTAATATAATGAATAAAATAAGTTCTATCGTCACGACAGCCACTGTGTATCACACACAAACATTGGAATAAACTACAGTACACTTCAATATTGCCGTATACAAATACAAAGCGTCTTATGTAAAAGTGTGGTGATGTAATCAAAGCAATATATCTGCATTCTAAGAACACAATAAATTTTTTGATATGTAAGGTTTAACTATAATTAAATTGTCGTGAGAGGTCGCCACTGTGACCAGTAACTGGTACCATAACTGTGTGGACAAGCGGTGAGATGACGAGGAGAACGCTAGGGAGCGTCTGACCCATTAAGACGGCCAGAGACCGTATGTGATATGTTTACGGTTTAAGTATTACATAGGATTGATATTGTGGAAGAGGCACAGGTGCCATGTGTATGTATGTATTAATATTGTAAATAAATTTCCTATAAAGTGATTGGAGTGTTTCCGTCACCTGACTATAGAAGCGGGATAGTGACAACAAATTTCAGAAGTTGGATAGCGACAATAGGGTGTTCATATTTCTTTGCTTATTCTAATGCTTCCTGTGGGTCACAGAGGCCACGTTAAATAATCTTTACTACAGCAGTAATTTAAATGAATTTAAACTTTTAGATTCTTTACAAATTGTGTACTGCACCTGCGTCACCACTGTATTCCCGGATGTGCAGGGTGTACTTGTGGCTCTCGTCGTCAATCCAGAAGGTCTCGTAGAGGGCGTACCTCTTCTCCTCATCCACGGCTCTCAGGTCGAAACGGATGGAGTACAAGCGCTGGTTGGACAGGGCGTATAGGTTGTCGTTACCTACAAGACAATTAAATGCTGAAGGTTGACAACTGATTTTACAAACATTTACCGGTTGAAACTATCAAATGCACCCCTGATATAGATTTTGCAATACCAAGGCTAAAAGTTTTGGGTTTTAGAATAGCACAAATCGCAGAAGTGGTAGGCAGATATAAGCAAATGATAAAAGTTTCGAGTATCTCGTTTTTTCTATGGGAAGTGGGAAGGGTTTCGGTGTCATAAAAGGCTGACGGAATTTTAACTTTTATAACTGTTTTATGAGTGGATGAAAATTTCGAATTTCAGAAAAAGGATTGCGAAAAAAATTTTTCCAATTCACAGTGGGAAAGAAGTCTTAAAAGCTAGAAAATTAAAAGAATAATTGGTGGCATTAGTTTATATGATTATTTCTTGCACTGCAATAGAATTTTGTATCCCTTAATATTAGTTAGATTTTCGGCGTAGAAATAATTTCCTCGTTGAACTTATGAAAATCAGCAAATTTATTAGGCTGCATTTTAGGCTTCGAATACGTTTGGAATTGGTAATTAACACAATTTTTTCAGCTCTCAGGTATTTTTTAGATTTATTTATTTTTTTATATAAATTCGAATTCTTTAGGTAATTAATTTGAAGTTTTTGTATCGTATGTATTTTATTTTTAATAAATTATGCTATAAAACTATTGATTTTAAATTCTTTGCTCCTCTAAACCCGTGAAACCCGTCTTCAGGGCTATTAGATAAAAAGCTCATCTTCAGGAATTTGGATCAGAAGTTGAACTTCAAAACTATTGGATATAAACTGTTTTAAAGGGAACCATGCATTTTCATGCCAGGAACCATGTCCTACGCTCCTCGAAGTATGAATTATCGTCACTGATTACAATCTAATAGGACCAGAATACTTGAAATATAAACGATGGTTTATCACCATGGCAGATGGCAATGCGATGGATTATCGCCATGGTAGATAGTTATTCTCTAAAATGGCATGTAGATTTAGAATGTCAAAGCTAATTTTCAGTGATGAGTCCAGGCATTAAGGCATACAGGGAACTACATTGCATCTGCTATGAGCAGATTTCTACGAGGGATGGAACTACAACAAGTGGAAATATGGTGTGGGTAGCATCATGTTTGACTAATAGAACCCCTTTAATCATTATGGGTATACAGGCTACTTCGCGTTACATGTTGACATTGATCTAATGGCACGGCGATTTTTCAACAAGACAATTTCCAGTCTTAAGTACTTTAAACTTCCTATGCGAATTAAACATGGCGCAATATTCGGAAGCATCTCCCGTCTCATCTCAATAGATTATGATTAAGATATCATTACAGCTCCAAAGTGAAACACTTGGAAAGAATATTGATGTTTAAGTTATCCAAATGAATTCAGTGTAGCAAAACATGTTCTAAGTAATTTTTAACATTAATAGCAATCCAAATGTCATGGAATTTTTCACGAAGCTGTCATATTAAATAATAATGAGTAAAATCAAGTGCATTTGAATATTTTGCCTTTATTTTTGTCTATCTTTATTTTTTGTCTTGGTATATTTCTATATCATTAACAAACATACGGATATTGTGAACTTCAATGCTCCACAGTTTTTGGTGTTGAAATTTCATTGATGATAAATTTATGATTTTTTAATATAATTTGTATTTTAATAAAGAATATAACATATTAAATAGTTATATTGAGTATATAATAATTTTATGATGAAATCGTAAATTTATAAAAATTAATAATAAATAAGTTATTTTAATATTTATTAATATCGGAATGATCGAAAATATTCATGCATAAAAAATTCTGTCATTTAAATTTTTAAAAAAATTATTACTAAACATGCTAAAAAATACATATTTTATATTTTTTTTATATTTTAAAGATAAAATATTATTATTAATAATAATTTTTATAAATAGTTCTATAATTCTAGAATTTATTAAAAGATTTTAAGATAAAGAAAATTCTATAATGCAAACAAATTTTTCAAATTTCTTACCCTAACCAAAAGTCCTTATCAATATGCCCGAAGCCTTTCTTATAGCTGGCCCAGTCTTTGTAGAAATAGTCTTTGGGTTTCAAAAAATCTCCTCTTCTCTGGAAAACCTATACATTCAGATTTTATAGATTAAAATAGATGTACTTGAAATAGTATATCTTGTGACCTCAACGGATACTGTTTCTGGATAGCTCTTTTAAACACTTCGCATTGTGTCTTTATTTCAACAAACTCTGAGATGACAGTCTTCACCAGGAATCTCCTATACATTTTAGCCAATAACTAGAATTAATGTTCTTTATATTTCTCCAATGTATCAATACATAAAATAGTTATAAAATTCTATTCTCCAACAATAAGTGTCTTAGTGTGTAAGAAAATACTACTGTGTCCAAATAGTAAGAACAATTTTCAATTTAAAATTCCTGGGGTTCGAGGAATTTCGATTTTTTTTCTTTTTCATGTTGGTGGCACTATCTTTGACATCCGTGTGAAATTTGACATCAAAATATTCATTAGTGTTTGAGATAAGCTTGTCTTTGGGGGACGCTAGAACTGATTCTGGCGATTTTTGAAATGTCTGAATTAATTCAGCAAAGAACTTGCATTATATTTTGTTTGCGGAAACGTATAAATGTTACAGAAGGCATTCAGTGAGCATTCCTATACCATAAAGAAGTGTTTAGAAGTAGTATAAACAGTTCAAAGAAGGCGGAGAACGCGTTGAAGACGAAGAGCCATCGACCATCAACCTCAACCGACAAAGCTCACGTCCAAAAATTAAAGATTTGGTGCTTGCAGAACGTCGATCTATAATTACAGACCTTGCTGCTGATGTTGGAATTTCAAAAGGTCGATCAATTCTAATTTGGGCATCTAACGCGTCAAATCTCGATTGGTACCGAGAACACTGAATGTACCAGCTTACACTGCCTTGGTTCTTTGTTACATTTTCGCCAAAAATGATACCCATATCGTTCCACAAACACCGTTTTCACACTTCTGGCTATTCCCTAAACTCAAAAGATCACTCCGAGGACAGACCACATACGAGACTCTAACGAGGACAGTGATTCAACGGGAATCGCCGCGCACTTTGAAGGCCACCCCTGCCGATGAATTTTTAGCCTTCTTTGAGGATTGGAAAAAAAGTTAGCATAATTGCATCGTATCCGGAGGGGATTATTTTGAAAGCAACGAAATAAATTCGAAAGAAAAAAAAAAAAAAAGAATTTTTGAAAAAAAAAAATTGGTCTTACTTTTTGGGCACAGTAGTAAGTTTTTTTTTGTAAAACTTTGTTTTTTAATCAAAATTGACAGAGTGGGAAATAACATAAACAGATTCACATAACCAAAATGACTCACTGTCCATCCCCCTCCGTCCGTGTCCATGTCGCAGTACACGTCCAGTGGCTTGTCTTCGGCCACCCTGTTTCTCGGCCACACTGTGTAGACGCCGCTCTTGTTGTGTCCACCGCGCAACACTTCCGCGCAGTCCATCGGTTTAAGTAATGCATTCGGACCTTCAAGATGTTAAATAGAATGAGTTAATCGAGCCTATTAACATTTATCACATCCAAAAACAATAATTTCATTTTTGAAGATTAAAGCTAATGTGGAAATAGAGCCAGAAAATTTATTAATTGGTGTAACCAGCAAAAATATTATATTCAATCCAAGAACGAAGCCTTTAATTAGTATGATATAAATCCAATAGAAAATAACTTGTGTTATAGAGCAAGTAACAAAGATATCCACGGAAAACTAATGAATAGCAGTAATTTGCTAGAAGATTGCAGAAGAAGCCCTATAAGATATTAATAAGCAGAAACTATTGTCTCAGATCAAGATATTGAAGAGAAATAAAGTTTAAAATTATTTTTGGGGTCCAGCACTCACTCACTTGTATGAAATCATGGGGTTACAATTATCATCTCACAATGTTTGACCATCCAATTTTTAAGTTTAGTTTATTACTCTTTTATCTCGTAATGACAATAGAGTAATAAACAAATCGTAAAAATAGATAGTTTACATTTCATTGATAAAACTATTGTTTATCTTTAACAAAGTAAAGTCATTTGTAACTTGCTTATGTACGAAAATTTGTTGTATATATACACTGAAGTGACAAAAGTCATGGGATACTTCTTAATATCGTGTCGGCCCTCCTTTCGCCCGGCGAAGTGCAGCAACTCGACGTGGCATGGACTCAACAAGTCGTTGGAAGTCTTCTGCAGGAATATTGAGCCATGCTGTCTCGATAGACGACCATAATTGTGAAAAAGCGTTGATGGTGCAGGATTTTGGGCACGAACAGACCTCTCGATGATGTCCCATAAATGCTCGATGGGATTCATGTCGGGCGATCTAGGTGGCCAGATCATTCGTTGGAATTGTCAGAATGTTCTTCAAACCAATCGCGAACAGTTGTGGCCCTGTGACATGGCGCATTGTCATCCATAAAAATCCCATCGTTGTTTGGGTACATGAAGTCCATGAATGGCTGCAAGTGATCTCAAGTAGCTGAACATAAGCATTTCCAGTCAATGTTCGGTCCAGTCGCACCAGAAGACCAAGTCCATACCATGAAAAAACAGCCCACACCATTACGGAGCCACCACCAGCTTGAACAGTGTCTTGCTGACAGTTTGTGTCCATGGCTTCGTGGGGTCTACGCCACACTCGAACCCTACCATCAGCTCTTACCAATTGAAATCGTGACTCATCGGACCAGGCCACGGTTTTCCATTCATCTAGGGACCAACCGATATGCTCACGTGCCCACGAGAGTCGCTGCAAGCGATGTCGTTCTGTCAGTAAAGGCACTCGAGTCGGTCTTCTGCTGGAATAGCCCAAGAAAGCCAAATTTCTCCGCACAGTTCTAACAGACAAGTCCCTTGTACATCCCACATTGATTTCTGCGGTTATTTGACGCAGTGTTGCTTGTCTGTTAGAATTTACGACTCTTTGCAGACGTCGCCGGTCTCGGTCGTTAAGTGCAGGCGGTCGACCACTGCGCTGTCCATGGTGGGATGTTATGCCTGAAATTTCATACTCTCGGCACACTCTTGACACAGTGGATCTGGGAATGTTGAATTCCCTAACGATTTCCGAAATGGCATGACCCATGCGTCTAGCTCCAACTAACATTCCGCGTTCAAAGTCTGTTAATTCCCGTCGTGCGGTCATCATCACGTCAAAACCTCTTCACATGAATAACTTGAACAGAAATGAAAGCTCTGAAAGCACTGCGCATTTATACCTGTTCTACGCGATGCTACTGCCATCTGAAAATTTGCATATTGCTATCCCATGACTTTTGTCACTTCAGTGTATATATATATTGATTACATATGTATAAATTCAAAATCAAATATAATATGTATATACCATCAAATTAAAACAAACTATATGGAAGAGGCAATACAGATCTATATATTAGATATACGCATATTGCCTCTTCAAATAGTTTGTTTTACTTTTTTTAATCAGTTGTTTCTTTTTTTGAACAAAAATGCATGACTGAAATAATTTCCATGTACGAAATAAATGGAAATTAAGTAAAAAATAATTCATGATTGTTTACTTACAATTGGGCAAATGCTTCTTAGCATTCGAGATCATATCCATTGCAGTATCTAAATAATTTGTGGAAATGTCATTGGGATCGCATGCTGAGATCCCATTTACAAACGTCTGAGAAAATGTCAGGAATAAAAACAGTATGGAATAAACAAAGTGGCACCTAAAAGATTGAAAAAATATTTTTAAGATATTAAAATTTGAAAAAAATCTATCATTTATTTATATAATATACTGATATCAAAGGTGAAAATTATTTCAAATAATTTTTTAACAATTATAAAGCATTGATTTTTAGATAACCATCATTATTTAACAGCGAAAAAAAAAAAATATAATAAAAAGGAAATAAGGCAATGATGTTTTATAAGCAGGAAATTATTTTCCTTTGATTTCTATGGTTTCTCTGTTCCCCGCTTTTTATCTTGTTTTTTTAAGTCAGCAAGGCGGTAACGTTTCATAATTAGATTAGATTTTTTAAATGAAATTATTTATTATAATAGACTTAAAATTTATTAACTTATCAAGTTGTTTAAACTGAAAGATTTTTCTAAAGCACATAATCAAAAATTGAAAGTTTTTAAACTGCATGCATTTGTTTTTAAATGTATGCAGAGTACAGAGTATGTTTCCAAATCATCCAAAATAATGATACATATTAATAAATTCCATTCTTGGTTGTGGCATCATTTATTGCCTTTACAGATGGAGATATGTAAATAATTTAATTATTTTTAAAGAATTTGAAATCTAATAATATTTTTAAGGGCTTTTAAATGCTTAGTTTTAAAAAAGATGGAACCCGTTACAAAAACTGATAATGTTAAATTCTTTTCTAAATAACACACACACAAAAAAAAGAAATACTATCGTTACTGATAAACTGATACTAATAATAGCGATAAAATGCTAGACAATGAAGGAAAAAATTAAAAAAAAAACTCCTTAAATAATCATTATTGCAATTTAATAAAAAGAAAATTTTTTTTTTTTTTTTTTTTTTTACAAGAAAATATTTTTTCATTTCCTTTTTTTGTAAATTCAGTGATATCTAAGAGCATTTTTATTTACTTTGTTTCCCGATACAATATTTAATTCTAAATTTTTAATCAAAAAATTGTAATTAATCTATCTATCTAAGCCAAATGATTGACTTCTATTCTATAAAAAAAAGTAACGGAATTCTAACAATAGTTAAAATTATTAATCTAACAATAGTTAACATCATTAATTTAACAATAATTAACATCATATAATAAACAATAAAATTATTACATCAATAGTTCATAAAAGATAATTAACATCATTCTAATAATAGTTAATATAATCTGACAATAATTAACATCATTAATCTAAAAATAGTTAACATTATTATTCTAAAAAATTAAACTTATTACTCTAACAATATTTAACATTATTAATATAAGAATAATTAACATCATTAATCTAACAATAATTAACATCATTACTCTATCAGTAGTTAACATAATTAATCTAACAATATTAAAAATTCTTCAATTAAAATTCATTTTACAAATGTAATCATGCAAAAAAAAATTTATATATTTCAAAAGACCAAAGCAAATAATATACATGATTTGGTTCCATGCCAACTTTTAAGTATGGCATATCAAAACGCACATACACAAAATAAAAAATAACTTACATGGTGAGTTTCAGTGCTTCGATTTTTGCCCTTTTAATGTAACTTCATTTGCATCTAAAGTTGTATTCAAGAAGATTTTATAGGCTACAGAACGGTATTCCCGTTTAATCAACCGCTTAAGTCTTGCAGTGGGAAACCCTTGCAAAAGCACTTCAGAGACAAACAGTGGCATTGTCCCTCTAGAAAGAAGCACCGATTCAGTAGTTTGAATTGCACTCTGTTGATAAGACGACGGAATAAAAAAAAAAAAAAAACATTGATTCATTGAAATAAATGCTTGATTTTAATTTCAAAATTTTTATAAAGATTTTAAATGGATATATTTTTTAAAGATTTTCATTTCACCGTTTTCAGTAACTAGAGGATGCATCGTTTGACACACACGTTGGTAAACAATTAATTTCAGCATGTTTTATCCACCTTAATGGTTTCAAACGTATACAAAATGAAAGTTATTCTGCACTTTGTAAATGAATTTCACAAAAATTGTTGATATTTTAAATTGAATTTAAGTGTATAGAAAAATAAAGTTGTCGAAAATTGAAATTGGATACTATATTAAAATTGAATCTTTTAAATTGAATTTAAAATTTCCGATTTATGATATTAAGAGGCACAATACATCTAAATAAACAATTGATATAAAACTTTGTTTGGTAGTGTTTAACAGTTTTTTTTTTTTGGTGATTGTACGCTATATAGTACGTCTCCGAAAAATATTGTTTCACATAGGATTAAACCCACAATTCACAATGGACAGTAAAAGACACGAAATTACAAATACACTGAATTTTCAATGGAATTTTAATTAGATCGTCCATTCATTATGAATAGATAACAGAGAAAAATTGAATATTTTAATAGTTTAAACCTGTCTGACTAGAACAAATTTTGATCTTAAAATTTCTTTTTAAGGTTCATAACGAATTAAATAAACATATTTATACTTTTAGTGATTTTTTTCTTCGGAATATTCGTGGATTTAAATTAGAGCATGCTCGACTTGTGGCTCAGTGGCAACGTCCGCCGCTGTTGAGCATTAGGGCTAGGTTCAATACGCTGCCGCCTTTGTTGTAGACACACATTTTGAGAGACTTGATTGTGTTTGTGATGTTTAGCATCTTGCTTCATTTATCGGACTACCTGAGGGAGGTTTTGAAGTGTTTTCTCACCTACAATACGCAAATGCGAGGTAGTTTCTCCTGAATAGTCCTCCCGGAAGACACTGCCCTCCTTCAACGACTCGGAGCCAAGTTCGACTTCTACCTGTGGGAGCTCCATCGCAACAGAAGCTTCCACACCCCCACACTTTCTCTCCTTCCATGATACTACACGGGTTCTTGGACTTGGTACAAATGTTGCTGTTGACCAAATAGGATAAGAAATCACAAATTAAAACATTCGTGATTCAACTAGTGGCTTTAAAACACAAGATTAAAATCGCTTATTTTTTTTTTTGCATCGAGTCATTACTCAGTTGATATATCACTATATCCAAAAAAAAAAAAATACCGATTTTAACTTCAAAAATTCCCGGGGCTTATGGAATTTCAATTCTTTCTTCTTTTTTATGTTGCTGGCAATGTCCTTGAAATCTGTGTGAAATTTGACGTCAAAATATTCATTAGTGTTTGAGTTACGCTTGATTTTGTGTGACGCTAAAACAGATTCCTTCACGATTTTTGAATTGTCTGAATTAATGGAGCAAAGAACTTGCAGTAAATTTTCTTTGCGGAAACATATAGAATGTTACAGAAGGCATTCGGTGAGCATTCCTATATCGGAAAGAATAGAAGTGGTATAAAAAGTTCAAAAGAAGGCAGAGAGCGCATTGAAGACGAAGAGCCCTATGGTCGACCATCAACATCAATCGACGAAGGTTACGTCCAAAAACGTTGGTCCTAGCAAAACCGCCGATTTACAATTAGAGACCTTGCTGACGATGTTGGAATTTCACAAGGATTGATCAGTTCTATTTTGGGCATTAAACGCGTCAAATTTCGATTCTTACCGAAAACACTGAATGCGCACAACCACTCACCACTCTGCGCATTCGCACCGTACAACTTCGGGCTATTCCCTAAATTCAAAAGACCACACCGGGGACACCATTTTTGAGTCGATTGAAGAGATTCAACGTGAATCGACCAGCGCTTTCAAGACCCATCCTGCCGATGACTTTTTAGCATGCATTGAGGATCGGGAAAAAGTTGGCATATGTGCATTGTGTCCGGAAGGGGATTGCTTTGAAAGCGATGAAATAAATTTGGAAGAATAAATAAAGTGTTTTTGAAAATAAAATTGATCTTACTTTTTGCCCCAGTAGTATAGCAGAAAATCTAAATAAAAAATTCAAATTTTCAATCTGTCAAGAATATGTTTATTAAACGCTGGAATAGCGGTTGATTTTATACCTTATGATCATACTTCATTTAATAATGAAATGACTCTATTTATATATAGTACGCGTGGCTCTATGTACATCAATTTTGGTAATAATATTTCAGAAATATTAATTATCTGTCAAAATTCATTTAAAAGTTATTTTATTATATATATATATATATATATATATATATATATATATATATATATATATATATAATAATATATCAGAAAAATAAACATTCGTCATATTTCTTATCTCTACATATAGTATGGATGGTAGGATGATATAATGCAATAACATTATTACATTTGATAGGATGAAATAAAAGGTAAAGGCTCTTGTGAAGATAAAATTATTATAATAATAAAAAGTAAGATCCAAAAGTAAGACAATTTTTTTTTTTTTTTAAACTCTTTATTTATTTTTCCAAATTTATTGCAACGTCTTCAAAGTAATCAAATCCGGACACAATGCACTTTTGCCAACGTTTTCCCAATTCTCAATGCATGTTAAAAAGTCATTGGCAAGACATCCTTCAAAGTGCTCGCCGATTCCCGCGTTGAATTTCTTTTTAAACGACTCAAAACGGTATCCCCGAAGTGGTCTTTTTAGTTCAGAGAATAGCCAGAATTCACCGGTGCTAAATGAGGTGAACACGGTGGTTGTGGAACGATATGGGTTTCATTTTCAAAAGTCACGAAGAATCAAAGCAGCGTGAGTTGGCGCATTATCGTGATGCAAAAACCAAAAGTTGTATTTCCATAAATGTAGCCTTTTTTAGAATAGTTTCATGCAAACGACGCATAACACTCAAATAATATTCTTTGTTGCCGAGTGTCTAGCGCTCTGGCCCTCGGTGCCACAGGTTTTCGCATTCAAGTCCCGGTGGTCGCATGAATGTTCGTTGTCGTTTGAATCCACTTTTAGCCGTAGGTCCCGGTCTCATGAGTGTAAAAATCAGATATCTACATACTGGTGCTCCACCACAACATATAAGTTGTCCCCTTTTCCTTTCAACCATGTAGTAGATTTCTCATGGGATGTGAGTTCCGCACTGCAGGACACTGAAGATTAGTCAACACCGCAACATTTTTTTTCATTTACAAATCAAAACAATACACCACTTTCAAAATGCGTTTTTGAGTGAAATGCTTGATTGATATTTTTACATGTAATATTTATTTTTTCCAATAATGGTTTAAAGAACACTATTACAATCATAAAGTTTAAAACCAAATATAAAAATAGTTTAAAAAATTATAAAACCTCACCAAAAAAAATAATATATTGTCCTCAAAAAAATTGTGAATTGCCAGATTATGAACAGCCTTAACAACTTAAAAAGTTAATTTTTAATTATGATGAATTTTTTACCAAAGGCAATTTTCATATGCTTAAAAAAATTTTTGCATGTGTGTAACAAAAATCACACTCTTCTCAATTCTCAGAATTAAAGCAATTAAATTTTAAATTAAATTAGTAAATTTCAGTAATTAATTAAATTTCAAATAATTTTAATTTCTTATACTTAATGTCCTATGGAGTGTACAAAAAAGGAAATAAAAAATAAGCATCAATTGAAGTTTACGTCACAGCACTTCTTTCTGACGAATATTTATCAGTAGAGAGTAGTTCAAAGTAAAGTGCCCCGAATAGATACTTCCTTTGAGGGCAGACGTTGATCCCATTTGTTTATAAACAAGTCAAAAGGATTTTTCCCTTCTTTAAGACTGCCGTCTTTGTAAATTTTGATCAACGACAAAATAATATTAAAAAAAAATTTAGAGAATTTTTTTTTTTTTTTATTTCTATGAAGAAAGCCAAAGTTAATGAATGAAAGGTTGAAAAAATTCTACGATCATATATTTCAGTTAGTTTGTATATGTTTATATATCTTAGTTGCAAAAATGCTCTTTTACGAATTTAAGAATGATGCTGTAAGTAATTTATTTCCTTTGAGATCATAATTTTCTTCAAGTTAAACTTTAATTGAATATTATTAAATTAATGATATTTAATTCATTTTCTTACATGTAAAAAACCAATATTTGTATAAATTTATGTGTTCATCTATATTCATGTTTAGACGACGGATCGAGTGTCTAAAATTGCATTCAAATTGAAATCGCGTATTTTGTATTTTTAAAATAGCAGCAGTTAATCGCAAGCAAAAGCAAAATATTCATAAATTTTTTTTTTGTTATAAGTTTAATCCAAACTCTTTATTTTGATGCAAAATGAAATCAAATATTACAAAAAAGAATATGAAGATAGAAACATTGAAAAAGAAACAAGGAACACAAAATTCAGCAAATTTAAACCAAAAGTTTAATTACAAATATAATTTTTATAGACTGTGTTTAAATCACTCAAATCAAACCAACTATAGATTAACTGAAAGGGACAATGACTGAAGTAATGCACAAAATGAATAGGTTTTTTTTTCTGCAGAAATTTGTAAGTTTTGGGGAAAAATCGACATAAAATATTTTTACGGTGCAATTAATTTTTGAGTAGTATAAAAGTACAGTGGTGGCTTTCATAGAGGGCAAGAAGTGAGGGACAGATGCTTCAATATTTTTGAACAAAATTATGTATATTTATTCTTTATAAATTAGACCGATTATTTGTGTCTCCTTTTAAGAGGACAAATTCTTGCCTCCCACCTACCGATTTCGCATCTCAAATAACTCTTTTTAAACATTTCATATATAGTTATATAACTTTTTAAAAGGTTGATTATCATAAAAAATATATAATCGGTATATGAATTTTTGCAATTTTATTAATAACTAGTCGCACTTAGCCATATATATATATATATGTTGATATCTTTCTCACAACAACAGGCCTCACAGTATATTATTTATAAAAATATATAAATTTACTACTTTTTAAAAAAATTATATATCGGTTTAAAAGTAAATTAAATGTTACTTATTTCTCGCTCAAAAGTAAAATTTAAAATTTGCGTTAAGTGTCATCATCATCAGTTTAACTATACTTTAAGTATCATGTGGTAAGTATCATCAGTTTAACTATACGTTAAGTATCTTCATACATTAAGTATCATGTAAAGAAATATTTGTATAATGGTGGATCAAAACGAAACAGCAGCCACAAAATGAAAAAGAATTATTTATTTTCGTATGTAATAGCCAAAATCACATAAAAATTTGTCTCCCCTGTTGCACCAAGATGTGAATACCTCCTTCGTAGAAAGAATTTGGCTGAGATTTAAGCCAGCATCAAAAAGTAGCCATGATTCGCTGTCCGAGTGAAAACGTCGGTCCTTCAATGCCTGTGAGGACCAAAAATTGTTAAAGGTCGTAGATGTATAGTGGAGATTTTTCTGTGGAGGATATTCTAACACCCTCCACAGTAACTGTGTCAGCTTCATGAATGTGCGAGTGACCGTATGTGGCCGTACAAAGGCAAAGGCTGTTTTACTTGAAGGAGAACCTAGGGAATGAGTGACCCTATATCTCCATTTGCATAATTAGGCTATTAAATTACTTAAAAGGTTGTTGCATAAAATGAAATTAAAAAGAATCAAAAGATTAGAGCCATAGCTAAGGATTTTAGGTAAAACAAATTAAATCATTGAAAAATAGGATGTTAAACTGGTCAGATTAAAATAAATTGTTCTGGAGCGAAATCTCTCCTGCCTGCCTGCTTGGCTTTGATTGATGCATGCAAACGGTCCAGGAAGTTGCAGTACTGAATATCCATTGATCGTTTGACCTGGGGCAGGAACTCCATGAGAAGAGGGCATTTCATAATGTGGAGAAAAAAAAAAAAAAAAAAAAAATCTGCATCATCTTGGAGTTTGGTGGAAGGGGGTTGACATGATTCCATGTTGGTTTTGTCGTTTGCTTTCTGGTTGGTAGTGATGACATCAATATTTCTCACCCGCCGCAACACTGTCCAGGAAAAATTGTCCTCAGCACGATATCGGAACAGATGCTGCATGAAGAATCCCACGCGAAGCCACCTCTGATTGTCTGTGAGATTGTATGGCACCCACTGTGCATTCAGTTTCCTGTAAAGTAGTTTATCTGTAATGTAGGTACGAAAAGAAATGAAACTCCTTGATGATGGCCTTTATTGTGCGTCATCTATTTACATGGATGATCTGGTCAACTTCATTCATCACTGCATACAGTTTTGTCACACACACATCGATCTAGTGTCACTTAATATGAATAAAGCAAAAATGATATTTATGCGGTTTTTCCTCTCACTATATATTTCATAATCAATCGATTGAATTTTTTTGCTTGTTTGGTTTAAACTGGTTATTAAGCATGCTGAATATGGAAAATATGTGTGAGAAACATCTGAGTTTAGTGATTAAGTCCATCTATGGTTCATAACTTAATAAACAACACAAAAATAACCTTAAAATAGCTCTCAATAAAATTCTCATTGCAGCACATGTTTAGGTTGTAGTAAATTGTTCTAGGCGAACTGCTTTTATCGTTATAAATAATTTTCTTATATTTTTGTACGAATTTTAATTTATTTACAAAAAAACCCACAAGGTTGCAGGAAAGTTTCTGAGCACTTAAAGCTGTAATATCAGGTATAAAAATATAAGATATATATATATTATATATATTATTATTTTTATATTATTATCAATATATTATTTTCCATCCGCATACATCCCGCTGAGAGTGGAATTAAGGACGACTGAGTCATAGATCATTGTGAATTTTCATTTCCATGATCATACATCCTTTTAAGTAAAAATAAATGTTTTTAATGTATAAGTATATTGTTTCCATGTTAGTCTGCCGATACTTTTTAGAAGTTTCAATTTTTTTTTCATAATGTTTTCAACATATGTGTTTAATTTAAAAACAGTAGTACTAAAAACGTTTAATATTTTTTCCATGTCTAGGAGAAATTAAGGGCGAATAACTTTTGTTCTGTTTGTTAGTGTGTGATATAGAATGTTGACACATAAAAAGTTTTAATAAAGACATATTTTTTTTTTTTTTTTACTTTCACTCATTTCTGTTATTTTTTTTAAAATATATTCCTTGTTATCTTTTAGTCATTTTTTTTCTTTCTACTTTGAGTTTTCAATTTAATATATAAATATAGATTGTCATCTTCTTCATCTGCAAAATAAGTTACCAACAAACACACTGATTTTTATATGATTAAAAGTATAAAAAAATGTGTTGCTGATTTCTGCATCAAACAAGTTCTGTTCTCTGTTAATTCTCTTCTTTTGTAACTTAAAATTAAGCTTTCGACATCTATTAATCAATAAATGTACAATAAATATTTTCAAGCAAAACGGTTAAATTGCAAAACGTAAAAAAGAATAATAATTATGAACAAATACGTATAAATTTAATTCACTTAAAGTTTATTAAAATACAAAAATTAAAAAGAGACAAGCATAAAATTGTCTTCAATAATGCAAGTTAATTATGTCCCTAGATTCTATGATGACAACAGCAGAAGATACACTTCAATATATCTACCCAAATGATCAGAATCATCTCTAGATTCCATTATGACAAAAGCAGAAGATACGCTTCATTATATCTACACAAGTGATCGGAATCATCTCCAGATTTCATGATGACGAAGCAGAAAATAAGCTTCATTATATCTCCCCAAGTGATTGGAATCATCCTTAGATTCCATTATGACAAAAAGCATACGCTTCATTATATCTACACAAGTGATCGGAATCATCTCCAGATTTCATGATGACAAAAGCAGAAGATACACTTTTTTTATATCTACCCAAGTGATCGGAATCATCTCAGATTCCATGATGACAAAGCAGAAAATACTTCATTATATCTCCCCATTAATCATCTCAGATTCCATGATGACAAAGCAGAAGATACGCTTCATTATATCTGCCCAAGTGATCGGAATCATCTCCAGATTCCATGATGACAAAAGCAGAAAATAAGCTTCATTATATCTCCCCAAGTGATCGGAATCATCTCCAGATTTCATGATGACGAAGCAGAAAGATACACTTCATTATATCTGCCCAAGTGATCGGAATCATCTCCAGATTCCATGATGACAAAGCAGAAAATAAGCTTCATTATATCTCCCCAAGTGATCGGAATCATCTCTAGATTCTATGACAAAAGCAGAAGATACACTTTTTTATACCTACCCAATTGATCGGAATCATCCCTAGATTCCATCATGGAATCATCACTATATTACATGACGACAATAGCAGATGATACACTTCGTTATATCTAGCCAAGTGATTGAATTATTTTCTTCAGTCTTTATCGGAACATAAGGAATAATAATATATGTTTAAATTTGAACTTTTAATAATCATTTCTTATCCTCAAGTGAAACTGATAAATAAGTAAATTTAATACACTATTAAATTACAAACAATTATGATTATGTGCTTAGTTTCTTGATTCTTACAAATCTTGTGAGGTTTCACTAGACAGAGATTTTCCGAAGATTTTGGGACGTATTTTCATTTCAGAAGTGTCCAAAGATTCGTGATTACGTCTGAAAGTCACCCAGGCGACTCCCTCAGTACTATTCGTTCCTCTCAGATAGCGACCATTCAGGTTTGAGTTGTGACAATTGTTGTACCACCAAGCACCTTTGTGTCTTTGGGCACAATTTTCTTTTGAGTGATCATTATCTCGATCTTTCGTGCTGAATTTCAGGTTATTGTGATGTTCAATCAGAGAATCTCCTGAAGCATAGAAAAAAAGTTGCATTATATACCAACTGTGAAAGTTATGCTGCTCTGTTATGAGCTTCTCTTTCATCACATAAATATGTGTGATGAAAGATGGGACATTATATGTTATTTCTTAATGCACTATCTAATATCTTCGAGCACCACGATAAGCTTTCATGCCGAAATATTTCACTAAAAATACAAAATCATTTGCTACATGATTGTAGTTATGTGCATTTTGAATTTGGCAAGTAATATGTGATTGCTGACATTAACAATTTGGCAACATCAGGTCAAGTGTTCTCTATCATTTTAAATTGCTATTAGATCTTTAATGAAAAAGTTTGACTTTTGAATTTAAGTGTTTCAAAATTAAATTGCCCACGATTCATTGCAAAATTAAACTGATTTGCTTAATTGACCGTGACACATACATATTTATTAAATTAGGATTGAAAATTAAGTTAAACTGATCAATTAAATATTGAGTTGATAGTAAATATGGTTGTGGAAATTTAACAGAAATTATAGTGTATAAAAGCTTAAAATTCAGATTCAAAATTCATACGTAATTATTTTTTTGAAATATTAAATCATTTGAAATATGATTTTTTTTTCTTTCTAATGCAGCTGGCAAACACTTAGACGGCTTGGTCAAATATGATTTTAATTATGCGTGTTTGGAATTTGACATGTAATATGTGCTTGGTGATACCAGTGATTTGACATATCAAGTCAAATGACAATATGAAGGACAATATCGATGATGACGATATGACGATGTCAAATGACAATATGAATGATGATATCAATTCAATATCATGTCAAATGACAATATGAATGATGATATTAATTCAATATCATGTCAAATAACAATATGAATTACAATATCAAGTCAATATTATGCCAAATAACAATATGAATTACAATATCGCCGAGGATCAAATCAATGACAATATCAAGTCATTATAAAGTCAAATGATTTGAAAACATGGAAAGCAAAATTATACATATATTAATATGCAATAGCCAAGATTGAACTAAATTCATATCTTGTTATTAACTCTTTTATGAAAAAGTATGAGTGTTCAATTTAATTGTTTCACGATTAAATTTAATTAGTCATAGGGAACATAATTGTTTGACAATTAAATTTAATTAATCGTGAGCAAACTAATTGTTTCAAAATTAAATTGCGAATGATTAATTGCTAAAATAAACAGATTTGTTTAATTGGCCGTGACACATACATGTTTATTAACTGGGAACTTGAAAAATTAACTTAAACTAAAAATTAAATATTGAGTTGCTAGTAAATATGTTTGCAGAAATTTAACAGAAATTATAGTGTATAAGATCTTATAAATGAGATCAGATTTATATTAATTATTTTTTCCGTTGATTTGAAAACGTGGAATGCAAAAAAAAAAAGACAGTATCTTAATACGCATTAGCCGAGGTTGAACTAAATTCATAGCTAGAAAATTTCTGCACGATTTAAATATTTAAATTATTATTAAAGATAAATGAGATATTTGTAGTTATATATTATATATGTAGTTATATTTATAGTAGAGATATTTGTAGTAACTGGCAATTCATATTAAAACTTGGCAAAAAAAATTTCATATTTAAACAAAGGAATTTAGGGTTTCAATCTTCCCAAAATAGCATGAATTCTAATCAGAAAGTCAAATTTACACTTACTTTATATTACATATTAAAAATTCCTTTCACGAAATAGGTGATAAAAATTATTCACACATGTTAAATCAAGTTTTGAAAATGATTTCAATTTTGTTTTAATTTATTCTTTTGATTTAATAAAACGGATGTTTTAACCTTCACAGATTATGCTAATTTTATATACACAGTCCAGTCACATTAATGTGACCACCACCTACCTTCAACGTCAACGTGAAATAACCAATCACAAAAGGCAGGTGGCAGCACATTGCAGTGGAGTGTAAATAAAGGATGTCCTAGGGCATCGGAAAGCATTTCAATCGTTGGCGAATGCAGAAACGTAGCGATTTATTTATGTGACGTTCAAAAGGGCATGATTATTGGCTTTCGGGCCAAGGGTGGAAGCATTTCGGAAACGGCTAATGTTATGAACTGTTCGAGTGCCGCCGTGGTAAAAGTATACCGTGCATGGCAAAATGACACTATCCAAAATCAACGGCGTGGCACATGTGGTGCACCACAGGCTATAGATGACAGAGGCGAACGATGGCTCCGGAGATGCGTTCGGACGTGCGACTGACGTTGCGCGAATAGACGTGCAACTGTTGAGTAACTGACCGCCCAGATGAACCAAGGGGCTACCAAGAGTGTGTCCTCAACAACGGTTCAGCGAACGTTGCTGCGCATGGGCCTCCGCAGCAGACACCTGGTTAATCCACCTACGCTGACTGCTGTTCATCGGCGGCGAAGGCTGGAATTTGCACGCCAGTACCGAAACTGGCGCAGGTGGGTTTTTTTCCGATGAATCACGTTTTATGCTCCATTGGACAAATGGACTTTGGCATATACGGCGTGAAACGACTAAAAGTAAACAACCTGCAACAATTTCCGGAAGGATCCAAGCTGGACGTGGGAGCATTATGGTTTGGGGAATGATTTTCCTGGCATTCTCTGGGCCCACTCATCATTGTGTAAGGCGCGATGGATCAGCACATGTACTCATCTGCCTGTACGAACAATTTTTCCTCTGAATGATGGCATCTACCAGCAGGTCAATGCGAGGTGTCATACAGCTCGCAGTGTATGTGCGTGGTTCGAAGAGCACCAGGATCAGTTTATCGTACTCCTCTGGCGGGCAAACTCACCGGATTTAAAACCAATCGAGAATCTGTGGAACCACCTCGATCGGGTTGTTCGCGCCATGGATCCACAACCGCGTCAACCCTCAACCACGGCACTGGAGTCGGCATGGCTCAACATCCCAGTGAATACCTTCAGAAACCTAATTGACTCTCTTCCTGCTCGTCTCGCAGCGGTCCGCTCTGCCAAAGGTGGTTATTCTGGCTTTTGACAGGTGGTCACATTAATGTGACTGGACTGTGTATTTGATTTTATTAGTCAATTATACCAATTTTATCATACAACAAATTAACTAACAAATATGTGTATTATACCTGCATCGCCACTGTAGTCTTGGATGTGCAGAATGTATTGGTTGTTCTCGTCACCGATCCAGAAGGCATCGTAGAGGGAGTACCTCTTTTCCCCATCCATGGCTTTCAGATCGAAGCGGATCGAGTAGAGGCGCTGGTTGGAGAGGGCGTATATGTTGTCGTTGCCTACATAACAGAAATATGTTAAAGATTGAAAAATTAGTCTTGAGGAATTAACAAATTTAAGGAAACACAATAAGACATTGTCTGTCTGTTTAGGTAATGCTATATGTATAACATATATTTATTTAATTAATAAAGCTAATTATTCAAAATGGATACAAAAAACATTAAGATCTAAATATTTGAATTTATGAAACTGACCCTTACCACAAAATTAAAAGGAAAAAAATTCAAAAAGAGCATCATGTAAATATGAGTAACAATCGTTTAGTCACTTTTATATTATTAGCTAATTATTCAAAATGGATATGAAAAAACAATAACATATAAATAGTTAAATTTTATGGAACTGCACGTAAAATCAAAACGAAAAGGAAAAAAATCAAAAGAGCATCATGTGAGTATGGGTATCAATCGTTTAGTTACTCTCCTGCTGAAAGTTAGCATTGAAACATATATTTATATATTTTAATTACCAAAGCTAATTATTCAAAATGAATACGAAAAAACACCAAGATCTAAATAATTAAATTTATTGGAACTGCATATTAAGACAAAACGAAAAGAAAAAAAACCAAGGTGTGTAACAATCGTTCATTCACAGTCCTGAAGAAATTTAGCATTAAAATATATATTTTTATTTATTTAGTTAACAAAGCTAAGTTTATTTAGTTAACAAAGCTAATTATTCAAGATAGATATGAAAAAACACTCTGATAAAAATCATTAAATATATTGAAACTGCATCTTAAAACAAACCCAAAAGGGAAAATTAAAAGTGGCATCATGTAAGTATGGGTAACTCATTCAATTACTTTCCTACTGAAAGTTAGCATTAAAATATGTATTTATATTTGTTTAGTTAACAAAGCTAATTTTTAAAAATGTATAAAAAACTCTAAGATATCAATAATTAAATGAATTATAATTATAATTAAATTAATTAATTTATAATTAAACAATCACTAAGTTATCATCCTGCTGAAAGTTAGCATGATGGAAACTTCGAAAATGTGGCTCAATTACTGGACATTTCGCATCAGAAATATTTTGGAGATAATACAAATCATTGATTATGCGAATGAGAGATGATCGAAAAGAATAGGCAATGACACTCCATATTATCCATCGCGGTGCTGGGCCTGTATGTGGATGGCAAAGGCTGAATGAAAAGTTCGTTTTCCTTGGATCCTTTGTACAAGTATGTTTCCATAATGGTAATGTACATAAAACTGAAGTTCACGTAAAAAAGACGACATAAAGGTTACACTGCATCCATGTTTGTCTGTTGTAATCTTGATTACCCTGCATCCATGCTGTAACAATGCAGATTGCCCTGCATCCATGCTTGTCTTGTCTGTTGTAATCTTGATTAAACCCCAACAATGGCAGCTGCGATTAGAGTAGGTCTGTTTTTTCAATGTAATTATGCCACGTTTCATTCCAAAAATGTTAAAAATCATTACAGGCGGTCCGTTATGTGGATGTGCAATTCAGCTAAGTTAAGCGAACATGTCTTTCCTCTTGAATGGTAAATAAAACAGAGAAGAGGACATAGAGACATCGCGTGAGCTTCTGACTTTATCTCTTGAAATCATCGATCGTATATTCTCATGACAGCCACGAATTCTTAATTATCAAGATCATCAACAATAACCATAAATCGCGTTATAAATAGGACACTATCTTGTCACATTTTCACACGTGATAATAGGTATAATAGAGACTATAACTGGTGGGCTGAAATGTTCGTTGGCTAACACATAGATAGCGCTACTAGTATTAAATTTATATGATTTTTAGTTAGCCCTAACCTTCAAAAGACGTGTATAAATTTGACAGATGTTGCACGATTAGTATGTGAATTATAGCATTTTTAGTGAAGCAACTTTTGTTAGTTTGAAAAAATGGATAAAAAGGAATTTCGTGTGTTAATAAAGCATTGTTTTTGGCAAAAGAAAATACTATTGAAGCCAAGGCTTGGCTTGAGAAACATTATTCGGACTTTGCACCAGGAAAATCAACCGCAGAGAAGGGGTTTGCTATATTTAAAAGAGGCGAAATGAGCACCGAGGACGATGCACGCAGTGGATGCCCCAAAGAGGCTGTTACCGACGAAAACATCTAAAAAGTCCACAAAATTAATTTCAGTAACCGTAAAAGTGAAGTTGAATGAGATAGCTGAGACCCTAAAGATATCAAAGGAACGTGTTGGACATATCGTGAATGAATATTTGGATATGCGAAAGCTCTGTTCAAAGTGGGTGCCGCGCGAACTCATAATCGATCAAAATCAACAACGAATTGATGATTCTAAGCAGTGTTTGAGCTGTTCAATCGTAATAAACCCGAATTTTTGCGTCGATATGTGACATGGCTTCGTCATTTCAGACCGGAGTCCAATCGCTTGGAAAGACGCAAAGTCTGCTGGCACGGTTATGGCATCAATATTTTGGGATACGCATGGTATAATATTTATTGAGTATCTTAGAAAGGGAAAAACCATAAACAGCGATTATTACGTAGCGTTATTGGAGCGTTTGAAAGACGAAATCGTGGAAAAAACGGCCTCATTTGAAGAATAAGAAAGTGTTGTTTCATCAAGACAATGCACCGTGTCACAAATCAGTGAAAACGTTGGCAAAATTGCATGAATTGGGCTTCGAATTGCTTCCGCATCCACCGTATTATCCAGATCTGGTCCCCAGCGACTTTTCCTGTTCTCAAACCTCAAGAGGATGCTCGCTGGACAGAAATTTCGCGCCGATGAAGAGGTAATCTCCGAAACTGGAGCCCATTTTGAGGCTAAAGACAAATCGTACTATAAAAATGGTATCGAAACATTTTATGGCCACTATAATCGTTGTATTGCACTCGAAGGCAACTATATTGAATAATAAAATCAAATTCTATAAAAGAAAATAATTTTCTATGCTAGCCTACGAACTATTCAACCCACGTGGTACATATCCAGATTTTACACATGGAACTAACATGCAAAAACAATCAGAGCTAGAGAAACTTGCATTGTAATCTTGCTTTTATGCAGACAGGTAAATTTCTTCACAACTAATCGCTTTGAAAGCTAGACAATCCGAGGTGCCTGGAAATAAAAAGGCCGACCTCTTGGCCAAAAATGGTCACAAGTTTTCACAGACACAATTTCCTTTAGCCTTTCATCAATTTGCTTCTGAGGTAAAGAAGATGATAGACAGACCCTTAAAACAAACTTACAAACTCCTTACAGTTGATAAAAAGTGGAATATATTTGTTTCATCATACATCCCAATGGACTTGTCTCCGTGCAGTTTTTTACAGCAAATTTCCGCCACTCGATAAGGCATGATTTTCTTGATAATCCCGTATTGACCGTATTGGTAATTGACCGTATTGGGGTAGCTAACTAATGTTATATGTAACGATGGACTTTTTACATTTGACAACATGCACTGCACTTGATTTTATGACTTTTAACTCTGACAACTTTAACAAGGCTTAAGTTTGTTGAGCTACTAGAGTTCTTATGGCGAATATCGCTACGTATTGATGTAGGAAGAAAAAACTTTGAAAACTTGCAGTTAAATATTTATCGTTAACATTTGCGAACTTTTTGTGTCCTTCATTTAAATTTCATAAATTTAAATTTAAATTGAATTTACATTTTTGCGTGCTAGTTTCATTGTATACTGATTATAAATTCGGCAATGAATGTCTATAATTTATAAAAGTATTCCTACAAGATTTGGATCGTACGAGGTTCCTTTAATTTATTAAAGATTAATTTTGGGTGCATCTTACCTAACCAGAAATCTTCATCAAGATAACCAAAACCAATTTTGTAACTGTTCCAATCTTTGAAGAAGAAGTCGTCAGACCTGTGAAAATTGCCTCTTCTCTGAACCACCTAAGCATTAGAGAAGGAAAAATAAGGTTAGAAGAATTTGTATTTTATTAAATATTTTTTTTTTTTTTTTTTTTTTGCAATGCTTCTTAATTTATACCGTGTAATAGTCATGGAACCTAATAAGCTGATCCCTGTCAAGTTCAAAACTCGTATATAAGTCAAAATGAAAACAGCTATTGTTTACGGTTTCTACCACTATTTTTGGTGTACTGTTTGTTACTTTAGCATTTTCAGGATGAAAATTTCGTTTGCCTGATATTTTTTTGGTGTACGCATCTATTCAATAAACCAGCAATATAAACAATTTTGAAAATAAAAAACATAATTTTTTAAAAAACGAATAATTCATTTCATTTGAAATTATATATGCTTAGGGGCTTCATTTCATTTGAAATTACACTCATGTCCATAAATTAAGGATAATTCAGAATCACACAGAAATTTAACTCTAAAATAAAAATTTTACCTGTAGAATTATCACACACATCTTGAAGAAGAATATGCAAATTACAGGAAACCACCAGATGGCGCGGACAGTACGTCGCAATGACGAGAGTGTAAGAGAGGGGTATATAAGGAATGGTGGCAAAGAAAAGCGCTTTAAAAGCCCTTCAGTGCAATAACCGCATAGTTATGGCACAAAGGAAGCATTTGGATGATTTTTTACGTGGTAGAATTATCGGACGACTGGAATGTGGACGTACCCAGTGGAAGTATCCGAAGAACTTGGAATCGCCCAGAGTGTCATCTCCAGGCTTTGGCAACGATTCCAAGATGATGGTAATATGAGTAGATGTTACAGCACAGGTCGCCCCCGAGTTACAACGCCGAATGAGGACCGGTATTTAGCAGTTACTGCCAAAAAAGAAACAGACAGCGCACAGCATCAGACCTGTCTCGTCAGCTCTCTTCAGCTACCGGTACGACAGTTTCAAGGCAGACCGTGTACAGAAGCTTAGGGCACATTGGTCTATATGCTCGTCGGCCTATCAGATGTGTTCCACTTACCGCAACTCACTGTCGCCTGCGATTAATCTGGGGTAGAGAGCATGCATTGTGGACAACGCAACAGTGGTCTGGTGTGATGTTTTCCGACGAGTCCAGGTTTAGTTTGCAGTCTGATTCTCGTCGGACTTTCATATGGAGACCGCCAGGTACTCGTTACCACCAAGAGTACACCATTGAACGACAACGTTACGGTGGTGCAGGATGGCTCGTTTGGGGAGGAATTATTCTTGGTTCCAGAACTGACCTGCATGTTCAGAGTGTAACGATGACAGTCCACATCTATCGGGATGTCATTCTGGAACAACATGTACGTTTGTTTCGGGGCGCCATGGGTGCTGAATTTCTGTTTATGGATGACAACGCCCGTTCTCACCGTGCAAACATTGTAGACGAATACCTTCAATTGGAGGATATCACCCGTATGGATTGACCAGCCTACTCACCGGACTTGAATGCAATAGAGCATGTGTGGGATATGCTTGGTCGACGAATTGCAGCCCGTCAACCCCCTCCCACCTGTCAACCGGAACTTCGAGGGCATTGCTTGATGAGTGGTGTAATATTACCCAAGATAAGATTGATAATTTGATACTCAGCATGCCTAGGCGTTGTAAGGCCTGTATTGCATCGTCCGGGAGACGTACTCTATATTAACCATCATACTAACCATGTTATACTGTTTTTTGTAAATAGGTTCTTTTTTGAAATTTGCTCCAGGGAGTAAAAATCGCAATTTTTATTAATTATGTCAAACATATAGCATCTTTTTTTCTTTTACCTTTTGTTTAATAAATGGACTTTACAAATAAGTCAAATTTGTTTTATGGACATGTCCTTAATTTATGGACATGAGTGTATATTAAATATAATTATGCGTGCTTCATTTAGATATATTTTTTGTGATTGATATATTTCACCTGGCTTTCGAAGATTTTTACGAGATAAGCGTATTCTTATATTAGCCGATACCCGTACTTTACCTTAAAAATATGCTTAAAAATTCTTGGTTTATATAATAAAGGTTAATTAATAAAAATAATGAATAATGATCAAAAATAAAATTTTAGATGTTATTATTAAAATTATAAAATAAGTTAAGAAAAATTTTGAATACAATTTTATTTACAAAAAGAAATGCATAAGAAATTAATGTTGTAACGGTGCTTCCTCCTTCGTATAGGCAAGAGCGCCCCCTGTGACGTTTAAGTGAAATGGCTAGGAGCTTCGAGACTCTCAAACGAGAGAAAGTACCGCGCAATACCCGCTCAAACTGAGAATCATTTAGCTTACAGTCTTTAGCATGTCAATATATTTAATGTAACACTGCGTATTAGTTGACTTACAGACTCTCAAGCAAGTATAATTATCTCATCCTGCGCGTACCTGAGTATCGAGTTTTCGGTTAAAAATCATACCGTCAATCAATAATTAAATGTCTATAAATGTATTACATATTGTATTTAATGGTATGTGTTGGTGTTTGTGCGCATGTAAATAAAACATTGAGTAATCCAGCCTGTGCCATAAGTATCTCAGCCCAACTAAACCCATTACAATCTGTTTGCCGAAGCTGCAAACTACAATACATATTTTACTGCTTAGAAGTTTTCAAAGCAAATACAAGATTTAACATAACAAAGGTTTCCTTTTAAATATGTATGCGTGATATAAAAAAACAATTAAGTAAATTTCATTCTCTTTAAATTTTTTGTTAATAAATTATTTTGCTAAAATAATTGGTATTGAAACACCACTAAAATACTTGAAAACGTACTTTAACATATTTTAATATTCACATTTCAAATTTCTCTAAATCAATTTAATAATTTAAATCATTATATGCTTAAAGTGCGCAAAGACAGGATAATACAATGTCACATTTACAATTCAGTAGAATGTGATATTTTAGATGTCTGGAATTGAACATTGGAATTCTACAACCTTATTAAATTAAGTGGCATAGTAGATGATTGTAAAATGAATCGCACAAGCTCGGGTCCATCCAGGCAGCGTTTTAATGTAACCTTAATTGCTGATCTCTTATACTTAACTTTATTAAACAATATTTTATTTTAATAAATCAAGCACATTCGCTTTTATTAAGCATAAACTAGTCGTTTATGTGGTCTGTGCTTTCGTTTTAGTTGCGAAAATATGTTTAATATTATTTAAAAGTAGTGCGTTTAAAATTTCTTTATAAAAAAACAGTTAAAAATTTTCGAGAAGCTTATAACATGAGTAACATTAATAAATTAAAATACTTTTTTTGTTCCAATTCAGCTGGCAAACACTTAGACAATTGTCTTGGATGACTTAATGCAAGAGTAGCACCGACGTTTCTCACTTAGCACTACCCAGGAGGTGCGCGTAGCTTGAAGATAAGCTACGGACGCGGTGTAACAATACGATCAATTTAGATCGGGACATACGGTTTAAAGTGGATTACCACTACAAACCTCCATGGCACAGCCGGGACTCGAACCCGAAACCCATTCAGGCCCATAAATTAAAATATTAAAGAATAAAAAGAACTCACTGTCCATCCTCCTCCGTCTGTGTCCATGTCGCAGTACACCTGCAATGCTTTCTCTCCCATTATTCTACTTTTGGGCCAGATGTTGTAGATACCGCTTCTGTTATGTCCACTGCGTAAGACTTCCTCGCAGTCTATCGGATTAGCCGATACAGATGGACCTTGAATATTAAAGAAAATTATACATACTAGTAGTTAATCTGGTAAATTTACCAGAATAACGAAAATGAGAATGAACGACATTCGAATATCTCTTTTATTGAGATTCAGCAACCGTGTTGCTGTTATTTACCACTCTGGTACAGGAAAGTCTACACCAGGTACAAAGATCCCAGCACAGGAAACTGATTCGAGCCTGAAACCTGTGGTACCGAGCGACAGAGGACTAGCCACTCGGACATCAAGCCCCAAAAACTAGCAGGCATTTTAACTTTAGCAACTGTAAAAGTTAAAATGTAAGTTTTTTTGGTTGCAAATCTATTCTCCAAATTTTATAGTTGAATTTTGATCGATTAAAAAAATCTAAATTCCTATATAGATATGTTTATTCTATCTGCTATGAATTCATAATGTGTACAACAGCGTTTTTAATCTCCTTTATAAATATGACGATTCTTTAAAAATAATAACAAAAAATGTTTTTTAACGCGATCAAAATTCTGACTTGGATCAGATATTGCCCGCACCTGTGCAGAAAACTCTTTTTTTCGACAGACTTTTTGTACATTTTCATGTTAGTAGTAAAAGAAAAATTCCCCAAAGGGTGAATTCCGATGTTACAATTTACAATGTCACAATGATAGTCCAAAGACACTATATTTACTCTAGCCAAAGGCACCAGATATTACAAAAATATTTGAATTTATTCTGATCAATGAAGAGTTCACTATTACTATTTGAATTGGTATTCGTAGATGAAAAAGTCTTAATATATGAATACATTTTGCGTAAACGATATATTCGTTTTAATTTAAAAACTAATGAAGCAATTTAATTTTGTCTGACTTTTAAAAATGTTTGTTTAAACTAATTTACACCAGCGGGATTTAACTAATTTAAAATACTTCAGAAGCGAATTTTTACCTATTTATGTCCGAAATAAATAAATTTGTTTGTTTTTATTAAATAAATAAATAAATGAATGAATCAAATATACTGCTGTACTTACATGAAGGAAAGTTTTCTTTGGCCTTAGAGATCATATCCACAGCTGAATCTAAGTAAGTCAATGATTTCACTGTTTGATCACAAAATGGGATATCATTTCCAAATGATTCAGAGAATGCCAGATATAAAAAGAATGTTGAATACAAAAAATGATGCCTAGAAAAGGATGCCATTATGAAAAATATTTTATGATCTTTTAAAAATATGGTTATATATGCATGTGCTCAATCTTAAAAGGATGCAATTTATATGTTGCCTAAAAATATAAAAAAATTTAACTTCAGCAGTGATATTAAATATTGGAAGTTTCAATTTTCAGGGTTGCTATAAACTTCAATTTACTCAGAAGTCTTTAGAATCGTCTTTTATCTCGAAACGATAAACGATTCTAATAATATATAATAAAATCCGTTTTATTCAGATGAATGGGCAACTAAAAGCCTTATGAAGTAGTATTGCACTTTTACGTGTTTATTTACGTGTTACATGCACTTTTACGTGTTGCACGCACTTTTACGTGTTACAAGCACTTTTACGTGTTGCACGCACTTTTACTTTTTCAATTTTCAGGGTTGCTATAAACTCAATCTACTCAGAAGTCTTTAGAATCGTTTTATACCTCCAAACGATATACAATCATAATAATTTCTAAATAAAATCCGTTTAATTCGGATGAATATGTAACTAAAAGCTTTATGAAGTGGCATTGCACTTTTACGTGTTTATTTACGTATTACGTGCACTTTTACGTGTGGCACGAAGTTTTACTTTTTGTTATTTATTCAGAAGTATTTAGAATCGTTTTATACTTCCAAACGATGTACAATTCTAATAATGTACAATAAAATCTGTTTAATTCGGATGAATATGTAGCTAAAAGCTTTATGAAGTTGCATTGCACGTTTAAATTTTCATTTCATTTCGCTTTGAGTTAAATAAATCATAAAAAGTTATTTAATTGCTGGTTAATTTTTGTACCAGATGTATAGATGTTGTTTTTATTGTGACATAAATTTTGCAAGCAGCCATAATTTAGTAAGCATTTTTTGTAAGCAGCAATTTCTAGCAGTCTCATGGATTAGCTAATAAATGTTGCTTTGATGTGAAAAAAGTAGCATTTATTAAATATGAGAGATATGTATTATAATTTCAAGTATTTATATAAGCTATATTGAAGTTAAAACTATTTCAAGATGTAGAAGTATATAACTTACGGGTTCTCTATATATCATCATGGTTGGCACAACAGCCCCATGGTGGGCCAAGGCCGTCTGCTTACTGGCAGACAAGAGATGTGTTCTCTTTCACGGGGTAGGGTTGTCAGCCCTATGCCCAACAGCCATATTAGACTGGAACCTACAGTTTAAAGGGGATACGGGACCACTGCAAACATCCATGGCACCGCAGGGGCTTGAACCCGAATCATGGGGTACCGAGCGCCACAGCGCCAGCCCCTCAGCCATTCAGGCCACTCCGTTTATGTACCACTCGGCCATTTTATGTACCACTATATAAAGAATTCCCTATATACATATATATTTCCTGTGTTATATACCATCATGTAACTTAGGAAGTTTAAAAATATATATATTTTTAAAATACTACTAAAAGTTTTACTTACATTTTGAAGTGACTGTATTTTCTGTATAACAGAACAGAACTCAGTTTATTGAATTAACTACAACTCTGTAATACGAATAGGTATATTTATATATTCATGATATCCTGTTTTTTACTGCAGGAAATCCCAAAATATATTCTGATACTTTGATCAGTCCCAACCCGGTGCAACATTTCTAGAAATGAAACAAGTGTTTATTCTCAGATTGAAATTCAGAAAAGCCTTTCCTGTTTTCTTTTACGATAAATTTATATTAAGGCACAGTATTCGTTAAAAAATAAATTTCTCATTTGATAGTATTTTGAAATAAATTGTGCATATAAGTGCATATACGATATTCGCACCCAAATTTCACTATTTAATTTATTTTGATTATAATAATAAAAATAAATTTTAATAGGAAATAATAATTAATTTCAATATAAAATAATTAAATGGTTTATAATTAATATAAATAAAAATAAAATAGTATATTTTAATATTTTATTTTAATTATTATCTGATAAGAAAAAACTACAAAATTTGTGGGTTTATTTATGAGTTTGAGCATTTATACCAATGAAATCTCTCCTAAATTATATTGCAGCTGACCTTTTCTAATTACTTCAAATTTAACTTTGTCTTGGCTAAAGCGCAAGAACTTTCCCATAATTATTTACAAGTGACAAACATGTGATTCACCCATCCTTAAAAATATGTGTGAAAATTAAATCTTGTCTTTTTATTCTCACAAATACGATTATTGAATTGAATAATGAACATTTTGAAACGACTATCGTTGCTAGAACGACAGTGATGTAGCAGATTTATTTATTTCTAATGCAGCTGGCAAACACTTAGACAGCTTGGTCTAGGATGCCTTAAGGCAAGCGCTGAACAGAAATTACTCACTTTGCATTACCCAGGGGGCGCGTGTAACTTGAAGATAAGCCACGGACACGAAGTAACAATGACCCCGCAACGCTCTGCGATCCTATTAGACCGGGACCTACAGTTTAAAGCGGATTCCGAATCACTGCAAAAATTCATGTCACCGCCGGGACTCGAACCCTGTGGTACCGAAGCTAGCCACTCGACCATTCAGACCCCATAGTTCTTCTAAAAGTTAGGATTAAAATGTATATTTATATTTATTTAATTTTTAAAGCTAATAATTCAAAATGGATATGAAGAAACCCCAAGATCTAAATAATTAAATTTATTAAAACTGCATGTTAAGACAAAACGAAAAGGAAAATTTCAAGAAGGGTATAATATAAGTATGGGTAACAATCGTTCAGTCCTAGTTCTCCTTAAAGTTAGCATTAAAATGTATTTATATTTATTTAATTAACAAACCCTTCAGGCTCTGTAGCAGATTTATTATATCAGTTATTTCTTTATATAACACTAAAACATTTTGATAGAAAAATTTCACGTGAGATATCTGCGTTAAATTTTGTTTTTCTCATTGGAATTTCGTATGATTGGAACTCGTTAGTTTCCTATTCTTTATTTTGCAAATGGTACTGCAAAAGGTCTCCCTAAAATAAATTAACTCATATTGTACTACTACAACTTGTAATGCTCAAGGAGCCTATACGATATTCGTAAACGAATTTCACTAGTTAATTTATTTTTATAATAATCTGATACAAAAAAAATTAGACAAAAATTATGGGTTTAAGCCTTTTCACAAAAGGAAATCTGTGCTAAACTAATGTGCTAATCCATTATGAATGCTTTCAATATTACTTATAACAGTTGGGCTGACATGTTCATAGGCTGACACATAGATGGCGCTACTAGTATTAAATCCATATAAATTTTAGTTAGCCCTAACCTTCAAAAGACATGTGTATAAATTTGGCAGCTGTTGCACTATTAGTATGTGAGTTATAGCATTTTTAGTGTTCATCACGTGCAGTCCACTCGGCTGATTCTCGATTGGACTCCTTGGGAAATGATGGAGCCATGTTTCATCCATTGTCACACATCGATGCAAAAATTCGGGTTTATTAAGATTGAACAGCTCCAAACACTGCTTAGAATCATCAATTCGTTGTTGTTTTGGGTCGATTGTGAGCTCTCACTTTGAACAGAGCTTTCGCATATCCAAATAATCATTCACGATATGTCCAACACGTTCCTTTGATATCTTTAGGGTCTCAGCTATCTCATTCAACTTCACTTTACAGCTATCAGAAATTAATTTTGTGAACTTTTTAGATGTTTTCGCCTGTAACAGCCTCTTTGGGGCATCCACTGCGTGCATCGTCCTCGGTGCTCATTTCGCCTCGTTTATATTTAGCAAACCACTTCTCTACGGTTGATTTTCCTGGTGCAAAGTTCGAATAATGTTTATCAAGCCAAGCCTTGGCTTCAGGAGTATTTTTTTTCGCCAAAAAGCAATGCTTTATTAACACACGAAATTCCTTTTTATCCATTTTTTCAAACTAACAAAAGTTGCTTCACTAAAAATGCTATAACACATATTAATAGTGCAACAGCTGTCAAATTTACACACGTGTCTTTTGATGGTAAGGGCTAACTAAAAATCATATGGATTTAATACTAGTAGCGCCATCTATGTGTCAGCCTACGAACATGTCAGCCCAACTGTTATCTTTAGAACTATCAAATAATTATTTTCAAAAAACAAGTGTGGCAGCCATGCGATTCATCCATCCTGAAAATGAACTGTCAAATTCACATCTTGTCTTTCCATTTTCACATACACAACTGCTGTAATGAATAATAAGCATTTTGAAAGGCTATTTGTTGCTAGAACGACAGTGATATAGCAAATTTGTTATCCGCGTAGCATTTTAAGAAGGTCTTCCAATTTTAAAAACAGTAATTTATACGAAATCACGAAGGATGATATTCTGGCCAAATTAATTTTTTTAGAGTTTTTAAAAAATATGCGAAAGTTCAACAATTCAGTGCTATTTATTCAACTGTTTGATCTAGAGCTTAAATATGTAAATATATTAAATTTATAGCATGTGTAAAAAGCTAAAATGCCTCTGTAGGGGTGCAGTCATTTAGTAAGAAATATAGCATTACACTGAAGTGACAAAAGTCATGGGATACCTCTTAATATCGTGTCGGCCTTCCTTTCGCCCGGCGAAGTGCAGCAACTCGACGTGGCATGGACTCAACAAGTCGTTGGAAATCTTCTGCAGGAATATTGAGCCATGCTGTCTCGATAGACGTCCAAAATTGTGAAAGCGTTGATGATGCAGGATTTTGGGCACGAACAGACCTCTCGATGATGTCCCATAAATGCTCGATGGGATTCATGTCGGGCGATCTAGGTGGCCAGATCATTCGTTGGAATTGTCCAGAATGTTCTTCAAACCAATCGCGAACAGTTGTGGCCGGGTGACATGGCGCATTGTCATCCATAAAAATCCCATCGGGGTTTGGGTACATGAAGTCCATGAATGGCTGCAAATGATCTCCAAGTAGCTGAACATAAGCATTTTCAGTCAATGTTCGGTCCAGTCGCACCAGAGGACCAAGTCCATGCCATGAAAAAACAGCCCACACCATTACGGAGCCACCACCAGCTTGAACAGTGCCTTGCTGACAGTTTGGGTCCATGGCTTCGTGGAGTCTGCGCCACACTCGAACCCTACCATCAGTTCTTACCAACTGAAATCGTGACTCATCGGACCAGGCCACGGTTTTCCATTCATCTAGGGACCAACCGATATGCTCACGTGCCCACGAGAGTCGCTGCAAGCGATGTCGTTCTGTCAGTAAAGGCACTCGAGTCGGTCTTCTGCTGGAATAGCCGAAGAAAGCCAAATTTCTCCGCGCACAGTTCTAACAGACAAGTCCTTTGTACGTCCCACATTGATTTCTGCGGTTATTTGACGCAGTGTTGCTTGTCTGTCAGAATTTATGACTCTTGCAGACGTCGCCGGTCTCGGTCGTTAAGTGCAGGCGGTCTACCACTGCGCTGTCCATGGTGAGATGTTATGTCTGAAATTTCATACTTTCGGCACACTCTTGACACAGTGGATCTGGGAATGTTGAATTCCCTAACGATTTCCGAAATGGCATGACCCATGCGTCTAGCTCCAACTAACATTCCGCGTTCAAAGTCTGTTAATTCCCGTCGTGCGGTCATCATCACGTCAAAACCTCTTCACATGAATAACTTGAACAGAAATGAAAGCTCTGAAATCACTGCACATTTATACCTGTTCTACGCGATGCTACTGCCATCTGAAAATTTGCATATTGCTATCCCATGACTTTTGTCACTTCAGTGTATATTGTTGTTTATGAACTGAACTTTTGGGAACAGTGCCTTTAAAAAGTCACGAAGACAAATAGTATTATTATCTTTAATCAAATTATGCCACATTTTGATCAAAGTACATCTGTTGTGCCATCGGAAAAAAAGAACTTTTATCCCAGTTAAAAAAAAAATGCTTTCGATATAGAGTGAATAAATTTAGTAAATGATGTTTTGATAGTTTTGTGACAGATGAAACGTTAATTTTGAAAGAAGCATATTTAAAGAAGGGATAATAGGCTGGAGAATATGGTGGATGAAGTAGAACCTTAAGATTCAACTTATTCCATTTTTGGAGTATGACTTGTAACAGATGAGAATTTGTGATTTTAATTGGAGGTGCCTGAATGACCTAGTGTCTAGCCCATTGGCACTAGGTGCCACATGTATCAGGTAAGAGTCTAAGCGCTGCCATGGATGTTTGTAGTGGTTCGGAATCCACTTTATGCCGTAAGTCTCCGTCTCATATGAGTATACAGCGTAATAGAGCCCAATCAGACTTCACACCTGATATTCGCACCCAAATCTTAGTATTTAATTTATAGTATTTTCATTATAATCTGATAAAAAAAAAATTGCAGAAGTTATAGATAGTTTAGTGGTTCGGAATCCCCTTTAAGCCATATGTCTCAGCCTCATATGACTGTAGAGCGTCACAAAGCCCAATCAGACTTAAGACCCACATCATTTCCAAACTGTATAAGGTCAACTCAGCTCTAGGCACAGTGAAGTGGTGTGGTATAGTATTGATAGATTTTATGAAGAACAAGGAAGCCTTTTCGATTCAACAAAACTAATTCTGATGATAAACATTCCTGATATACAAAATCAATTTCTTCATGTGCATTAATTGTTTGATCTCTTCCTATGAATGTATAATGGACAACTCCCGTTTGATTCCACCATACCATTACTTTTTGTCTTCTTTGGATGTAAGCTTGGCTTGTGTGCACATTTAGGCTTTTCATCTGAAATCAGCCGATGTTCTAAGTGTTTTTATTATTTACATAATTTTTTAAAATACATTATAACATTCTGTTTCTTCCACTTTCCATCTCAAGTAATAATGTGGTAGAAAAAGTGTTAAATTTCCTGCCTAATACTCAATAATGTGCAACTGCGCCAGCGTTGTAATTTCTGCTTATCTGTGAACTCGCATGGAATTACTTTGTAAATGTGTTTTTATTTTTCCAAACACTGCCAGATTTCTCGAAGTTCTTGCTTTGACCAACGGAAACTTCTCTGGGGGTCTAGCAAGTTCTCTCTCTTCAATTTTTACCTTAAGGATATCATTACACAAGACACTTTAAAGCAGGGATGGCCAACAAGCTGCACGTGAGATTTATGACACTTTTATAAAATATATTTATTTCACACTACTTAAAAAAGTAGAAGGACACTTGATTTTGTAACAATAACCGAAAAATATTTTATTTTTACTAAAATATTTTATTAGAAACATTTTACAAATATTTTAAAAATGCAATTTTAACATCAGAATTATGATATTCAAACATAAAATATTAATGGCAACAAAAATAGTTTCTCTTTTTTTTGAAACTTTGTAAAAAAAGTAGAAGGACAGCATTATAATGAATGAAAAAATAGTGATTTTAATAAGGAATGTTCTTCCCATTGGCCTTTATAACTTCAAATATTCTGTTTGGAAGTGAATTGTATAGAGATTGAACTTCTGTATGACAAAAATTGTCCCACGAGTCATTCAATGCTTCTCGAAGCTGAGTTAGCGAATCAAATTGCCTTCCATCAGCATAAACTCAACGAACTAGCATTGCCCAGATATTTTCCACTATATTAAGGTCAGGACTTTTGGTTGGCCATGGTAAAACATCCACATTATTTGTTAGGAACCAATTTTTGACTCCAGTCGCGGTGTGAATGGAAGCTCTGTCTGGCTGAAACTTCCACTCTTCACCCCCCATGTCAGAACCATAAGGAAGAAGCTCGGAATTCAGCACTTGAATGTAGTCTGTATGTTTTTGCCTACCATTTAAGAAAACCAGACTTGCCCTCCCTCCGTATCCAACAGCCAACCAAACCATTAAACTCCCTCCTCCCATTTGTCGTGTTGAATAGTATTCGTCTTCATTCCCAGACAATGCCAGTAGTGCTGATATCCGTCTGGACCGTCTAAGTTAAATTTCTTTTCATCGGAAAATATCTCAGAAGTCCATTCTGTAGTCCAGGACATGTGCTCCTTAGCCCACGCTAAACGGTTATCAATGTGAGCTTGTGTCCACTTAGGATGATGTTTCCGTTTTTTGAAAAGAAATTTTTTAGATCTTTTAATATAGTTGTAAACTGTTTGTTTCGTCACATGATTAAGTACTGCTTGATTTCTTGCCTTTGAAACTCTTCCTTTTTTTGTTCTTCTTAAGCACACGAACAAGTTTTCTTTCATCACGTGCTGTTAACTTTTTCGGTCTACCAGACCTTTTCTCGGTCTTCTTTTTCTTTCCATTTTTATAAGGATTTCTGATAAAGTTTGAAACTGTATTGGGGCTCACTTACAACAATCGAGCAATCTCTCTGACACCTTTACCATCATTTTGATATGCGGAAATTTGGCCTTTTTGAAAATCGTTCAAAAGTATTCCTTTAGGCATTTCTGAGAACGGAGAAACAGTGTAACTTTTTAAACAAATTAGATTTTTTTCTGACAGAAAAGGATAAAACAAAGTACAAAATCACTCATCACTAAATTAAATATATTAGCCATTGTCCTTCTACTTCATCATCATTTAAGTTCACGGAGTGCCTTGGTCATTTTTCGACCTTTACTCCAGAGTGGCACACAGTAAAGCCCATTGGAGAGAGAAACATTAATAATATAGAGAATAAAAGGAATAAGTGATAATGGTCTGCCCAGATTACATAAAAATTTACAAGTGCAAAGTTAAAGAGAAAATAAGAAATGCAAAATTAAAAATTAAGACGAAAAAAGAGATTGAAAAAATACTACGAAAACTACTTAGTATAATATATACAAACAACAATTAATACTACGAAAACTACTAAGTATAATATATACAAACAATTAATATACAATGCATGACACAAAAATATACAAAAAGAATAGAACAGATGAAAACTACTACAAAGTAGAGTAATTGCTGCTAGAAATGATGACAAGGATCTAGGTCTGGTGCAAATTATGCAGAGACGCCCGTGGGCGCTTAGCGTTTTCCGGTAATGTGAAATCGTATCTTGGAAGATTACGAATTTCATCATTCGGAATAGAGTTTAGATTTGCGTAAAAATTAGTCGCAAGCTTCAGCATAAAATTTTGAATAGTAGGGAGGGCTAAACAACGACGGATGTCATCATTTCTAAAGTACCATGGAGAACTAGTGATCATTCTAAGGATCTTATTTTCAAAACGTTTAATGAAATTAATCTGGTACCTTGCAGCAGTACCCCAAACCGGGCAAGCATAAGTTATTACGGGCCGCAAATAGTACATATAAATAATTAGTTTATTTTCTAAGGAAAGAGGTGAGTTTTTATTAATATATGGATACAGCATGCGGATGCAGTTGTTAGCTTTTCTTTTTAATGTTACTAAAATGAGTATTATAGGTTAGTTTATTATCAAGATAAACTCCCAGATATTTAGCATTAGTAGACCAGTTGATTAATTGGTTAAAAAGATAAATGTTAGGAGGCGCAAGTCTTCTCCTCGTGAAGAGCACAGCTTCTGTTTTATCTACGTTGATTTTTATTCGCCATCTAGTAAGCCAAGCTTCAAGATGAGTGAAGTAGGTCATGAAATATAGTTGAATGTCTGTAAGTGTTTTACCAGAGGTGATGACTGCTGTATCATCAGCGTAGATTCCAAGCGAAATACTATGTGTCTGTGGAATGTCATTTATGTACAAATTGAAAAGAGTTGGACCAATTAATGATCCTTGTGGAACTCCCGCTCCAATTTTCTTGTCAGCAGAGAGAGAGCGTTGTTAACTTTAACAGTGAAAGTTCTGTCGCATAGGTAAGACTTGATGAGCAGTGTTAAGTATACCGGAAACTTGTAGGCAATGAGTTTATGAATTAAGCCATCGATCCAGACTCTATCAAATGCTTTGGCTACATCTAGGAAAACAATTCCCGTTAGAACCTTTTTAGTTAGACCTTCAGAGATCATTTCCGTAATGCGAAGGAGTTGATGCGTCGTGCTAAGCTGAGAAGTGAAACCAAATTGCTGTGGAATCATAATAGAGTGTTTAGAGAGATGTTTTTTAATTTTATGCAGAATTACGAATTCCGTTAACTTACTTAAAGTAGAAAGAAGAGAGATAGGGCGATAATTACTGGGGTTAGAAGGATCCTTTCCAGGTTTAAGAATAGGTAGAACAATGGCTTTCCTCCAGGAAAGGGGAAAATAAGAAAGTTTAATAATGGCAGTGATTAAATTAGCAATACGTAAAATAATATTATGCGGCAGGTTTTTGAGCATTTTATTAGTAACATTATCCGCACCAGGCGCTTTATTAATTTTAAGTTTACAAATATATTCATAAAGTAAAGACGGATTAATTTTAACAAGTTTATTCGGATTGCATGTAGAATTTAAAAGAGTTACAGAATTTTTAACGGTGTCGTTAGTAAGCGGGTTAGAGAGATTATTTACTTGGAACTGATCCTGAAAGCTGCCCGCGAGCAAATTTGCTTTGTCTAAATCATTTAATATCGGCGCAGAATTCGCGTCCTTTAGATCGGAAACTTTAATTTTAGCCCCTTTTAACTGCTTAACCGCACGCCAGATGGAGCCATCTGCTGGATGTAGAGCCTGCAAACGATTGGTCCAGTTGCTTTGCGTGAATTCATGTAAAGATTTACGAAGCTTGGCTTGTGATCTGTTATAGTGAGTTTTTGAGATAGGATCGCGATGTCTTTGCCAAATCTTTCTATTGCGATTTCTGTCAGCAATGAGCGTTTTGATGTGTGCAGGAAGGAAGTGAATGTTATTGTTGTGAACTGGCTTAGAGGAGTTAGCATATGCGTTGTGTATAATGTTAGTAATTCGACTAACTTCCGCGTCAATCATGAGAGAGGAATCAAGGTCTAGGTTATCATTAGAAGGGTTAGAGAGAATGCTATTAAATTTTGACCAATTAGTAGAAACATTACGGGTTAGTTCAAGAGTTTCATAAGTTAGGGAGAAATTTAACATAACCGGATTGTGATCAGAGGAAAGCTCAATTAAGGATTCAATAGAGAAAGGAACATGAAAATTATTTAGAAGGGTTAGATCAATGGTAGATGAGGAAAGGTTGGTGACCCGAGTGGGAGTGGGCGGCGCAAATATTTCTAGGCCAGTCTGATTGGCCAATTGCACCAGTGCAATGCCTGTGCTATCATCACGCCTACATCTCCATGAGGTGTGATGTGCATTAAAGTCCCCACATAGGATCGAAGAATTGCTAATCTGCAAGATTGCAGAAAGATCATTAAGAAGATTAGTACGATTAATTGTACAAGGAACATAGATGGAAGCAATATTAACATTATTAAAATGTTGAGTGTTAATACTAAGTACGGTTGTTTGTATATCAGTTAAGGTGTGTGGAGTAACGTTAATGTGTGAAATAGTGTTTTTAATAAAAATGGCCGTACCTCCACGAGGTCTGGGAGTTTGTCCACCATCATTCCTGTAAAGCAAATAATTAGGTATGTAAGGCCTACGATTAGGTGAAAGATGCGTTTCTTGAATGAGTATCAAATCTGGGTCATGCGTGTTAGTAAAATGGATTAGCTCATGCATTTTTGACATAATGCCATTTGCATTCCAATAACAAATTTTTAACCCGGCAACCAGCACAACCATTAAGTAGCATGATTAGAATTTTGAATGCTTAGCACAGCGGCTAGCTTTTCTAGTGGATTTTTGGCAGCTGCCAGAGCAGTAAACATATTATCTAATCCTCCTAGGGAGTTAAAAATGGAAATTAATTCGTTAAGAACATAAATCGCCTTAGTGGCAGCATCAGAGTTAGAATTTGGAACCTGGTTTTGAACTATTTGATGATTGTGCTGATTCCCCGTAGTAGGGACCAGCGATGGAGTTGGTGGAGCTCCTTGCACCATACTGGCAAAGGAGACTCCCTGGGTTACTTTTTTTTGCCGTGAAATCCCGTCGCGCAACACCTGCGGCTTGGCTTGGCGGCGTCCTCGGTTTCGGGAACTTTGGGCATCCTCTCCACGCGGCTAAGTGGCCGATTTCATTGCAATTAATGCACTTCGGTTGGTCTAGTCGTTCCTTAATGGGACACTCTTTTTATATAGTGTTCCCCACCACACTTTAGACATCTCTTTTTATAACCACAATTCGTGGAGGAGTGATGGAAATAATTACACGAGAAGCATTGTGTAGCTCCCGGCTTCCTGTTAAACTTCTCTACCTTAACCGCGTAGTGGAGCAGCCGATCAAGACTAAAGAGATCCTTGTTATTATCATGGCGTAAATAGGTCAACTGCCATACTGGGATGGGTTTCTTAGTTTTGAGGTTGGTGAGTTGCCTCACCTTTTCAATTTTGTATCCAGCCTGTGTTAACGCTTCAAGAACTTCCTCCTCATTATACTCCGTTGGCACTCCTTTGAGGACAGCCTTTAGGGGCCTAAGATTCTTTGGAGTGATTACAAAAAATTCCAATTGATGAGCCGTCAGGTACCTGGTTATATCCCGATGCTGATCAGTGTCAGCCGGAAGATTTTTATATGCTCACCCGCGAGCTTGATTCTTATTTTATTCTCGAAATTGTTACCGATGTCGGCAACAACCGTCTTTAAGTTACCGCAATTACGAACCATAATCGGCGGCATTTTAGGTTCTGGGGGAAACCTCCTGACCTCCATCGCCAGTCTCATCCACCGTGAGCTGGTCAAAGTCATTGCTAACATTAATAATATCTTTAGCATTTTGCACTTTAACTTTAGCAGTTTGTTTCTTAGTTGGCAGAATAAATTCATCTGCCTGCGCTGTGCGCTTATTTTTACCACTAACACATTTAATCTTCGCAGAGCTATGCCTGCTGCAATTAACTAAAGGGCAGAGACCAAGATCACTTACCCTTTGTAGAGCTGCTTTATATTCCTTCTCCGCCTTCGTGAGGGCAACCTTCGTCAGCTTAGCCGTCGACATCTTGTCGAGGAGATCCTGGTCGCAGATGATGTTGGCGACATTTACAAATCCCAGCGCCGAATCATCTTTTTTTTGTTGCGCTGCTTCTTTTTCCGCCTGGAGGAGTTGCTGGCAGTGTTGTGCCTCATTGATAATGGGTGGTGCCGTAGTCAGAGACAAGTCCATATTCATGTCCGAAGTCGTCGTCAAATTGGTAACATTTCCCGGGGTCGCAGGTACTACACAAGAGCCCTTAGGAGGGCTTTTCCCTGCCGCGTGAACACAACCGTCGTCATCAACTTCCATCTTCAAAATCTCACTTTCACTGAAACCGCAAGATCTAAAAATGATCACAGACCGTTATCCAATCAACTCTCAAAAACCGAGTATATCGATCTTCCGTAAGTCTCGGATCTTGTAATCAATCCAAATCCGCATAGACCGGTTCAATCGTCTCAAACCAAAGTCTTGTAATCAGGATTAGCTGTCTCCGTGTTATCTCCTTCTACTTTTTGTACGCATCGTAAATTATATATACTAATTTTATTATTAATATTAGTGGTAGATGTTTAATGTTTGTCTAAAATGAAAAAAAAAGGGTCATTAAATTAAATCTGCATAAATAACTGGTAGTTAGGAAAAATAAGAGATATTAACTGGCAAAAAAACACTATCCTTCTATTTTTTTTAAGCAGTGTATAATGTCCAAAGTAGTGAAAACTAATGTATTAAAAATACATTATTTGTGCATCCATTTATTCAAAATTACATCAAATATGCAAAAGAGATAAGAAAACTTACAGCTGCTTTTGAAAACTCAATCAGTAATTTAGAGTTAGACAAATACAACACAATTTTTGAAATATATAAATCTCCCTTTAGTGTTGAAATCGAGTCAACCCCCAGAATATCTCGAAATGGAACTGGTTGACTTACAATGCAATATTGAAAAAACATTTTTGAAACATTAGAATCAAAAATAGATTTTTACAACACCTACGTCACAAAGGAGAAATTTTCCAATTTGAGAAATCTGCCACAAAAAATTGTCAGCTTAAATTGTCTCAAAAATTGGGTTCAACTTACACCTGCGATTCGTATTTTTCTAAAATAAAATTGACCAAACACAAAACTCGTTCAAAGATAATGGACGTTAACCTACAACACCAATTACGATGGGCAAATACCCAAACTGAGATCGATTTGCAAATGCAAGTGAAAGAGGGAAAACAAATATCACACTAGTAAAATAAATATTTTTTAATGATTTTCTTTTATATTTATGGTAATGGACAACTGCCTAATGCCTGGTGTAATGGACAACTCCCCTTTTGATTCCACCATACCATTACTATTGTCTTCTTTGTATGTAAGCTTTCCTTGTAAGTTAGGCTTTTCATCTGAAATCAGTCAATGTGCTAAGTGTTTTTACTATCTACATACTTTTTTTAAAATACGTTATAACATTGTTTTCTTCCACTTTTATCTCAAGTAATAATGTGGTCCAAAAGTGATAAATTTCTTTGCCTAATACTCAATAATGTGCAACTGTGCAAGCGTTGTAATTTCTGCTTATCTGTGAACTGGCATGGAATTAATTTGCAGATATGTTTTTATTTTTCCAAACACTGTAAATTTCTCGAATCTTTGCCAACTCTATGGTCAACGGAAACTTCTCTGAGGTCCAGCAAGTTCTCCATCTTTAATTTTTAACTTCAGAATATCATTAAAGACGTGTTAAAGTGTTCCACGTTCCGCATTTTCTAAGCTGTCATCTTCTAATTTATGTCTCAAATCATCGTCTAATAGTGGATACATTAGCTCTATTATTTTCAGGCATATCATTAATGTTTCGTGTTTGTTGGGTAGCAGAATATTGTCAAACGAACATTGAATTAAGTTATTGAACATGCTGAATATGGAAAGACTATGAAAGAAATACCTGAGCTTGGGGGATAAAAATCAATCCACCTGTTCATAACATAATAAAACGTTGTTTTTTTATTTATAATGCAGCTGACAATACAAAGATAGTTAACTATATGACCTATACAGATGCAAAAACCATAAAAATATAATAAAAATACAGGAGGTCAGGAAAGAAAACAAAGCAAAGCAAGCAAGCTTTGAGCCGTCTGTACAGATGTGCAGCAAAGCTTCGCGGGGAAACGATTATAGATTGCTTCCATACCGGCACTGAGCACCGCTACAATACAGTCCTGAGTCTTTAAAGCATGAATCAAAAAAATCTATAAAAAATAAATAAAGCATGGAAGAATTATACAAAAAAAGGTTAAATTGATAAGCATTAGGACAGAATAAAGTTAAAATATTAAAAAGAGATTTTCTTCAAGCAATTTAGAAGATCTGTTGCCTCCCAATATCTGAAAAAAAGCAATGATCTGATAGAGAGCTGAGCAAACTCAGAGCGCTATTGCAGCAAAGGGGGCAGGCAGGACTATCAACTATTTTGGATCTGAGAAGGTATGCATATAAGCAGTCATGCATCGTAGCTAGACGAAAGACAGCAACAGCACTGCTTCTGCGGTAGTCTGGGAGATAGTAGATGTTACCGTCCGAGCATTTTTTTTTTTTTTAATTGTGACAGTTGCTTAAAGGTTATATTAATTTTTGACGATACAGGCTAACCTGTTCATTTGAAACTTGAATAATATGTCATCCCCATATTGACCAGCTCATCTGCCTTTTCATTTCTGGGAATGCCACAATGGGAATGAATCCACTGCAAAACGACCATTTTATGTTTTTCATGTAATTCTATTAGTACATTGCATTACAGAAAAGAAATAGGAGCTTGGCAACAATTCCAGTCTATTTATTACATTTTGAGAGACCGAAATTACTAGATCAATGCAATAAGTCATAAAACTTTTACAAAGGTCCTATAGGTATCAAGTAGAGTTGAGGTTGCGCAACCCCATCTAACTCCCACAAGACCTTTGAGCAATGACATTCGCTTCTCAGTCCTTTGTTGAATATCATCAATATACAACTTCCAAGTTAGTTTAGGCTCGAAGGTTACTTCTAAATACTTAGTGTTCTCACTACACGGGAGGGCTGTATTGTCATAAAGCATATTTATTTGTAAAGGTTGGTGACGTAAAGATAAAGTCTGATAAACTGTTTAAACAAAAACGTAAGTTTCTCGAAGGATGCTGGAAATTTAAAAACATCGTTAAGGGGCTTTTCTTACAATTGAAACCAGGTTTTATGGCATGAACAAATTTCATGACTGAGGTGAGCATTACATACCTGAAACCAGCCTTCTTTTCTTCTATGATTTCACCAGATTCCAAGTAAAATATTAGTCTACTAGTCAGCATTTGTCCAAACGCTTTTGCTAAAACTGAGGTCAAGGAGATAGGTCTGTAGGAGTCGAAGTATTCTATCGATTTATCTTTTTTTATAGATGGGTGTAACAATAACCTTAACTCAATCTGGTGGAATATTAATATTCTAGTTACAAAATATATTATAGATTAACTGCAATGTGTTTTTGACGCAGATCCCAAATGTTTTAGCATTTCTGTAAATATATTATCCAAACCCGGTTGTCTCTTCACTTTTAAGTTCTTAATAACTCCTTTTAGTTTCTCTATTGAGAATTTTTCATTGAAGTTCCTCATTTGGGCTGCATTACAGCATTGTTCTTACCTGTGAATTTCCTATGTATGATGTGGCTATAGATGAGACTATGTGATGATGTGGGTATATATATTCAAGAAGTATTTATTGAATTTCTCCGGTATGCTTCTGGAATCTGTCAGCACTTTGTCTCAAATTCCCATAGGATTGTATACGTAAGAATGCAAGGAAGCTGTTGCCTCTTCATTTAGTTTTAATAGCCCCTTTTAGTTTCTCTGTGTATTGAGAATTTTTCATTAACGTTCATCATTTGTCTGCAGTTACAGCATTGTTCTTACCTGTGTAATTTCCTCTGTGTGATGTGATGTATATTTATTCAAGAAGTGCTTATTGAATTTCTCCGCTATACTTCTGGAATATATCAGCACTTTGTCTCCAATTCCCATAGGGTAGAATTCTCAAGTGTAATACGAAATAAACCTCCGATAAATAACGAAAAAGATGTTAAATGTAATGAAACCCTCAAAAGAGATTTAAGAAATAATTTTCTGGGCAAATGAGAAATAAAGATGCATATTTTTTTAAATAAACACTCCACGTTCAATTCCAATTCTGCAAGTCTTGCAAAAGGATTGAATTATTTTTGAAAAATATCAAAAATCAATTGGTAATGCAACATTGTAAATACATCTTTGCGAAATCTAAATCTATATTTATAGTCGATGTTATTGAAGAAGTTAAGAAACGCCTTTTATTGATGACAAAAGGGGAAAGCTATTACTGACAAATACGTACAAGCATATCGTATTTTTTTCGATCATAAATTCCAATAGGTTTTACGCCTACTCTTTTCAAAAGCGTTATAGAAGCGCTTGTTTTTTTTTAATGTCAGTGCATTTTACCAGTAGATGGACATCTTTAGACTGCTGCTATCAAGCATGTTGTTTTCTCTAACTGTCTTTGTTACAAACTCCTCTACTTCTATCCATAATGCAGGTTGGGAACTTACAAGACACTAGTATACAATTTTTTTATAAAAAAAAAAAAAATTGTCTCTTAGTCTAAGTATAGGGGGCCTGATGGCCGAATGGCTAGCGCTCTGGCGTTCTGTACTACAGGTATCGGGTTTAAATCTCGTCTTTGTCCATGGGTGTTGTAGTGGTTCGGAATCCACTTTAAACCGTAGGGCCCGGTCCTAATAGGAACGTTGCGGGGGCATTGTTACTCCACGTCCGTGGCTTATCTTCAAGTTACACGCGCCTCCTGGGTAATGCAAAGTGAGGGCATCCGTGCAGCTCTTGCCTTAAGGCATCCAATACCAAGCAGTCTAAGTGTTTGCTAACTGCATTAGAACAAAAAAAAAAAGTCTAAGTAGAATTATTCTGTCATATTTCTAAAATGACTAGATTAGAGTAAACATACTTACCAACAAAATACTATCCGCCCAGTTTAATATTTTCAATTGATTCAATCATTTCTTGAGTATTTTCAGATAATAAATTTTTAATATGATTAAAATAACATTTTTTAACGAGATTATACAAATCTAGGCAAAGATAAAATAGTCTAACAAATACAAATCAAATCTAACAAAGTTCAAAATCAAATAGTTCCGATTAAGGCCTGAATATATTTCATCCTCTGTTTTTATTACTGAAAATGTCTCTTAAGAATTTGTAGTTTAGATAAAATAACGTCATGCCATAAATGTTCAATTTTTATAATTGAAGAAGTTATTTAAATGGGATTGGTTTCCCTAAGTTAAAACTACCTGATGACCAAATAGTTAGCGATGTGGTTTTGGTGCCACAGGCTTCATTCTCAATCCTGGTAGTGGCATGGATGTTTATCAGTGGTTCGAAATCCATGTTAACTTGTAGGTCCCGGCCTGATTAGCCTAAAGTGTGCACTAAGTGACCGTAGGGGCAACAAACCAAACCAAGTAATTAAAAGTATATATATATATATATATAGCTGTAATGATGTTTATGTAACTCAGCTAGTATATTTTTTTATTTATGCGCAGATGCAGATAAATTTAATACATTAAATAGTTATTACAATACAAGCATAAAAAGAGTAACGAGCAAACAATTCTGTATAATAATAAAAATTGGTACAGGCCATAGGTTTCAAGTCGACAAAAACAGACAGTATAGTTAATCCTAAATACCAAAGTGATCGATTTACTTGCTTCAGTCAGTGTGGGAACATAAAAAATAATATTATATCTTCTTTTAATGGTATTTGAAAAAAGTTACAAAGATCAATTAGTTGTTAGATTATAAAAAACAATGGCAATGCTTGAAATTTCTTGATTACTACAAATCTTGTGGTTTTTCACTCAATTTAAGTTTTTTGAAATTCTTGGGACGTATTTTCATTTCAGTTGTGTCCATAGATTCACCGAAGCGTCTAAAAGTATACCAGCTGACTCCATCAGAGCTACTCGTTGCATTTCTTCCTTTTAGGTAGACACCATTCAGGTTCGCATGGTGACATGAGCTGTACCACCAACCACCTTTGTATGAATTGGCGCACTTTCCTTCATTATCTCGGTCCTTCGTCGAGAATTTCTGACTATTGTGCCTTTCAATCATGGAATCCCCTGAAATATAAAAATAAATTATAGTTTAAAAAATGTGGGGTTCTTTGTACATTTTTAAACTAACTCTACATTTCGGAATGAAACTAGTGAAAAATTATAACTATTGATATCGAGCACTCCACACTTTTAGAACAGTGGCATTGATTTTCTAGTCAGTAATTTTATTCTTACGTTAACAATTATTTTTTACTTTTTTTTTGATTAACTCTAAAAGCGTGTTTTTTAGTTTTCTTAGACTATAATTTATTTTTTACTTTTTGGTTTGATTAACTCTAAAAGCTTGTTTTTAAATTATAATTTTTTTTTACTTTATAAATGAGGTCCCGGAACGGAGGACTGGAACTATAATTCTTACAATAGTTTAATTGTGAGTAAAACAAAGGCTAAACGTGAATAAGTCGAGTCAGCCAGTATTCGAACAGGACATCTCTGATCCGTAGTCAGACGCGTTATCCGTTGTGCCACTGCCCTACGTAGGTTTGAATGTCTTAGGTACTTTCATTCTACATGGGTTAAATTGCTCTTCATAAGTTAAAAATAAAATTACTCATCCTGGTGATCCTAATCATGATGAGATAATATACTTACCAACATATTTTAGTGTCCTTGATAAGTCTACAACGTTTAAACTAAATTTGATCGCTTAAAGTAGGGCAAAATCGATCCCAAAGAGTCAGTTACAAACAAACAAACATACAGGTGAAACTAATAAAAGCGTATTAAAAAATAATCATGTATTGTTTTGTTGAGTATGAATATTATGTTGCTTTTGCATCAGGTCTGTGACGACAACGTATTATACAGGATGATTAAGTCCCACTTTCAAAATACTGTAACGAAAAGAATCACTTGTCACAATCAGTTCAAATTTGAACTGCAGATGCCACCGTTTCCTCTTTCTTCAAGTAAGAGGAAACGGTATGGCATCTAAAAACAGTTTTACCGATTTTTCTATCCAATTTGGTGTGGCCATGCCGTGGAGGATGGGCTTTCCACTAACAGTGTTACAACTGTTGAATGACTTGGAAGTCATTTTTCCGTCCAAAAACCGAAACAATCAAGTTCATTGAACATTACAGATGGTTTCATTTGCAACTCATGCCAAATACGTTGTCATTTCGATTGAAAATATCACTGGCAGCCGAATTCACTTTCTTTATGCCGCTTACAGTGCCATCTATTAATACACTTTGGAACTTTTTTGACGCCCCTTCAACAAATATATTCAGTTAAAATTTGAACTCCCTGTGACGAGTGATTCTTTTTTACAGCATTTTGAAAATGGGACTTTAATTATAATCACCCTATATGTTGTGTATTAATTATATAGTACGTGTATCGTGTTTATGGGCACGTAAATAATCTTGTGTGTTCTTCAAACCGACACACCCAGATCCAACTAAGACAACGATTACAGTTTTTAAATAAAGCCTGGTTGATGTTACAGGGTGATTATAATTAAAGTCCCACTTTCAAAATGCTGTAAAAAAAAAAGAACTACTCGTCACAATGAGTTCAAATTTGGAACTGAAGATACTTGAAGAAAAGCGAAATGGTGCGGCATCAAAAAACATTTCCAAACTATATTAATAGATGCCACTGTAAGATACATAAAAAGAAAGTGAATTCAGCTGCCAGTGATATTTTGAATCGCTTATTTTTAAACCAAATGTAGTGTTCAATGTGTTTTGATTGTTTCGGTTTCTTGAATGAAAAATGACTCAACTGATCAGTCATTCAACAGTTGTTACACCATTAAGAGAAAGTCCATCGACCACGGCAAGGTCATACCAAATTGGATGGAAAATCGGTGGAAATGTTTTGATGCCATGCTGTTTGCCCTTTCTTCAAGTATCTTCAGTTTAAATTTGAACTCATTATGACGAGTGGGTCTTTTTTTTCAGCATTTTGAAAGTGGGACCTTAATTATAAACACCTGTATATATATATTCTTAAAGTATCTTCAGTTCAAATTTAAACTCATTGTGACGAGTGGTTCTTTTTCACAGCATTTGATAGTGGGACTTTAATTATAATCACTCTGAATAAAAAATAAAATACAAAATGTAACAGTATGAGATTCATTTAATCTCCTTGTGCATCACGATAAATTTACATTTAAAAATATTACTTAATATTGGCGCTCATTTGATACTTGATTTTAACTGTCTGTTTTGAAAATGACGCATATGATATATATGTGGATCCAATGTTAAGTCAAGTGCTCGGTAAATCTCTTTGAATTTCTCATAGCTCTCTAGTGAGTAAGTTCGACTTTTTTTTTTTTTTAAATTTTTTCAGTTGAGCATTACTTCAGCAAGACACATTAATATCTATGAAGTGGAAATTGAAAAAAGTTAAATTAAATAATAGATTAATTTTTATGCTTGATTCATTGTTGAAATTTTTTTCTGAAATTTCTAGGCTTATAATTAAGTAAAACTGTATGATTATTTATTTTCAATTATCTGAAATCATGGAATGTCAATAAGAATGCGATAATAATAATAATTTCAAAACGCAGTTCTCAAATAAATCAAGTATAATAAAATTAATCTATTATTTAATTTAACTTTCTATCTAATTAACTTTTCTATCTCCTCGTCGTAGATATTAATGTACCTTGCTTGAGTAATATTCAACTGAAACAAATTTAAAAAAGTATCACTTATTCCCTAGAATTATCAAAGATATTTACAGAGCACTGGACTTAATATTGATCAACACACATATCATATTATGCGTCAATTTCAAAACAGACATAATTAAAATCAAGTATCAAATGAGCGTCTATTTTAAACACTGCTTAACATGCAATAGTGTGTGTTAAACAAAATTTATAGTTAAAAAATTGCTCCATTGTTAACTAAAGATTTAACACTACAAAATACGACTTAAGAATAAGTTTGATAATTTCAATATTGTCATAATTTCAATATTGATTTTATTACTAAATAAAAATGAAACATTTTCAGTAATGTAGTAAAATGACTGGCATTTAAAAACATTTCGAGAAATAATATTGCTTTATAAAAACATTTGAGAATGATTATTGTTTCATTTTCTTCAAAAGATTTGATGGAAGATACTACTGTGTCCCAAAAACTAAAACCAATTTTCAATTTAAATTACCCAGGCATATGGAATTTCAATTTTTTTCTTTTTAAGTTACTGGCAACTGTCCTTGACATCTGTGTGAAATTTCGTCAAAATATTCATTAGTGTTTGAGTTACGTTTGGCTTTGTGAGACGCTGAAACTGATTCCGGCAATTTTTGAAATGTCTGAATTAATTCAGCAAAGAACTATTTGTTTCAAATAGTTTCCGTCAATAAAAAGTTTAATTATTGCTATTTTTATGAAATTATAAATGTGAGTATTCATTAAATACTGATCATGCATTAAATTTTCAATTTGAAAAGTATAGAATGTTGCAGAAGGTATTCGGTGAGCATTCCTATGCCGTAGAGAAATGTTTAGAAGTGGTATAAACAGTTCAAGGAAGGTAGAGAACATTCATTGAAGATGAAGACCAAAGAAGGCTCTGGTCAACCATCAACCTCAACCGACGAAGCTCATATCCAAAAAATTTAAGATTTGGTGCTTGTAAACCATCTATTTACAATTAGAGACCTTGATGCTGATGTTGAAATTTGAAAAGGATCGGTCAATTCCATTTTAAAAGAGATGTTTTGGGCCTCAAACGCGTCAAATCTCGATTGATACCGAAAACACTAAATATTTTGGAAAAACATCGTCACGTTGAATTGTGTGAAACAATGCTTTCTGACTATAAAGGACACGTTAAAATAATCATAATTGGAGATGAGGCTTATTTATGTTTACAACCCGGAAACAAGCGATTCATCGAGCGAATATCGTGAAAAAGGTGAAGCAAGAGCGAAACGAGCACGCCAAAGCACGCTCAAAAATCAAGGTCATGTTGACTATTTTCTTCGATTACAGTGGTGTGGTGCATTATGATTTCTTTCCGCCGGGCCAAACTGTCAACAAGGAATATTATTTGAGTGTTATGTGTCATTTGCGTGAAGCTATTCGCATAAAAGAGGACACATTTATGGAAAGACAACTCTTGGTTTTTGCATCACGATAATGTGCCTGCTCACACTGCATTGATTCTTCGTGACTTTTTCGCCAAAAATGAGACCCATATCGTTGCACAACCACCGTATTCACCTGATGCAGCACCGTGCGACTTATGGCTGTTTCCTAAACTCAAAAGACCACTCCGGGGACACCGTTGTAACTCGATTGAAGAGATTCTACGGCGCGTGCTTTGAAGACCATCCGGTCAATGATTTTTTAGCATGCATTGAGAATTGGAAAAAAACATTGAATAAGTGCATTGCGTCCGGAAGGGATTACTTTGCATGAAGACAATGAAAAAGTTTGGAAGAATAAATGAAGAATTTTGGAAAAAAATATAAAAATTGGTCTTATTTTTTTTGGCACAAAGTAGTATATGAAGAGGAAAACCATTTAGCATTTACTTAACATTATAATGTTAAGTGAATGTTAAATGCCCTTAATCGCTGAAAAAAAGGAATGAATATTTGCACAAAGTAAAATTGAAATTTTGAAGCGTTTCGTTTTATTATTTATTCTTTCATTTTTTATTTCAATAAAAAAAGTGTTTGTTCATGAAATAGGTTATGTTAATTTACTAGATATATATAATTTATAAATGATAGTGAAAATCTTCTAAACCTTATCAAACAACGCATTAATTAGCAGATAAGCGTGCTATACCTGCATCACCATGGTAGTCTTGGATGTGCAGAGTGTAATTATGACTTTCGTCGTCGATCCAGAAAGTGGCGTAGAAGGCATATCTTTTTTCTCCATCCATGGCTTTCAGGTCGAAACGGATCGAGTACAGGCGCTGGTTGGACAGGGCAAATATGTTGTCGTTACCTACGTAGCAGTACGAGTATAAAGATTGAAAAGGTTTTAAAAATATATTTAATATGACGCAGCACATTTATATTATATAGGGCATGGTAGCCAAGTGGCTAGTGCTCTGGCGGTCGGTGCCACAGATTGAGAGTGTGAGTAACAGCTGTGCCATGAATCATTGTAGTGGCTCTGAATCCACTTTTAAACCGTAGTTCCCGTGCTAATATGACTTTGAAGCTTTGAGAATAAAAACTGATACCCTTTCCGTAAAAGAAACATCTCCTGTCTCGAAATCTTTCAGCAGATGGCTTGCCTCACTGTGGGGTTGTTGCGCCAGTGAAGAAGAACATAAAGTTTATGATTTTTAATAGTAGTATATAATTATATTTTATTATATACATATATTACATGTTCAATTATTTAAAATAAATTACTGAAATCTTAAAATGTCTTATATAATTTAAATAACTGTAGCTAGACTATAAAAATCAAAATGAAATAAGAATTCAACGAACTCCAGTCCAGCCGCCATGGCATCGTGCGTTTCTATTATTGTCTTGCTGAAATTAACCATGGCGGACGCATTTAATTGTAGCTCAATCACTTGCTAATGCAAATCAAAATTGTATTGGCAATTATTTAAATAACTGATTAAACGAGCCTGAATGGTCGAGTGGCTAGCGCTCTGGCGTTCGGTACCACAGATTTCGGACTCGAGTCCCGGCGGTGCCATGTATGTTTATAGTGGTTCGGAATCCACTTTAAGCCGTAGGTCCCGGTCTCATATGACTGTAAGAGGCGTCACGGAGCAAAGTCAGACTTCTACCTACGGGTGCTCCATCACAACAGAACGTACATTCTACATTGCGACTTTTAATTACGTCGAGGACTGGGACGTATTAACTATTTCCTTGCGAGCAGCCCCATACAAACTAACCTTGAAAAAAAGCATGCAAAGATATGCTACTGACACGTGTAACTATACCGCCCTTATAACAGACCAGTAATCAATTTACTAAATAATTTATTTTGATTCATGCAAGATTCCTTAAATTTATTAAAGATGAATTTCGAGTGTATCTTACCAAACCAAAAGTCTTCGTCAATATCACCGAAACCAGTTTTATAACTCTCCCACTCTTTGAAAAAAAAGTAATCGGGCCTGTGGAAATTGCCTCTTCTCTGGATTACCTACGCATTAGAATAAATAGATGAAAATTATAGTAGAATAATAGTCAACAGAAGTAATAAATAATAGAATCGAGCAATAAATTAGAATATACATTTCTCAGCTCGTGGTCTATCTTCAATCCCTATGGAACAACTCATGGTATAGTTCATATTGAATCTATGGAGGTTGCGCAGACAATCGCTAATTTCCTGAGTCTCATTAGACGTGATACTGAATATCTGATATCAGATTTAAGTGACAGGCTGTTCTCGTTTGAACAAAACACTAATTGCATATAATATAGCTACCCACAATGCTGCAATTATTACATATATATGGAAAGTCAGATTTATGATGGCTAGAAAAATATTTTGGATTTTTTAAATATAATTTTCTTGATAAAATAAATGCAAAAACAAATCAAACAAGTTGAAACTATTTTACAGGACAGTCAATAAAAATTTTTAACTACTGAATATAATATATACAGGAGTCTGGTTATGAAAAATTATTATTATTTATAAAGAAATGAAAATTAAAAATATAATTTGATTCACTAGTGCAGCTCACTCTCTAAGAACGGTTTTCGGGTTCTCGATTCTATGATGAATCTATTACACTCGGTCTCCCTATAGAACGTAATTATCACATGGCGTGATACGCGAAGCCACCAAGTGTTCACTTTCAAAAACCGGCGGAATCTCGTGCTTATTCAGTCACTTCAGAGAAAAAGCAGAAAAAAAAAACATTTCTGGTCGACTCGTCAGAAATCTCTCCCTTCTACAACACTCTTCTTACGACAATCCGTCAAGAGGACAAGTCAAAGCTTTTCTGACTTCTCTTTAGAGTAGACAATTTTCAGCTCGTGGTCTACCACCAATCACGATGTAAAAACTCATGGTATAGTTCATATTCAATCTGCAGTGTGAAGGTCGCGCAGACATATATCTGCTATCTGATATAAGTAGCAGGTTGTTCTCATTAGTGAAAAACACTAATTACATTAATATAACTACCCACATTACTGCTTGTGTTCAGTCAGATAAGAGTGATGGGTTGTTATTAAGTACTTGTCAATGACATATATTCTTCTCTCCCTGTCAAAGAAATGCCAAAACTCATCTCCTGAGAAAAAATATAGACAAACACTACAATATAGACAAACCTTTTCCCTGGTCCGGGCTTTCTTTTTTTAATTGAGAATTATTTGTTTAATTTTATTTAAATAAAGGTCTCTTAAAATTTCATATAAAAAATAAATATAGGTCTCTTAAAAATAGTACATTTTTGTCAGTAATCTTACACTCAAAAGCCAAAACATTATGATCACCCCTACATTTTGCAATGAACTAGCCTGGATGACGTGGAAGGCACGTGATCAGGTGGAACTGGTATTTAACTGGTATTAAATGGTGGTATTAATCCATGCCAAGGCGGGTTGAAGCTGTGTTGCGCGCCAAAGGTGGGCCAACTCGTTATTGACAGGTGGTCATAATGTTTTGGCTCTTGAGTGTATAATATTATTAATATTAATTATTTAAAATATTAATGAAGCTTAATGAATAAAAAGAACTCACTGTCCAACCACCATCGTCTGTGTCCATGTCGCAGTAAACCTGCAATGGTTTTTCTTCCATCACTCTACTCTTGGGCCAGATTTCATAGACCCCGCTTTTGTTACGACCACTCCGTAACACTTCCGCACAGTCTATCGGATTGGGCGACGCAGGCGGACCTTCAATATTAAAAAAAACAAACCGGTTTAATGGGGTTAATTTAAATATAAACCAACACCCGTTTTTGTTACGATTATCTATATGGTGTATGAAAGAAACTGTCCATCCAAATGCATGCCAGAATTAAACATAAAACAAGAAATTTTTGCAGTTAGTCTCAAACTTGCATCTGGCGCTCGGTACCGCAGGTTTCGGGTTCGAGTCCCGGCGGTTCCATGCATGTTTGTAGTGGTTCGAACCCACTTTAAACCGTAGGTCCCGGTCTGATATGATCGTAGAGCTTTGCGGGGGCATTGTTACTCCGTGTCCGTGGTTTATCTTCAAAATTACACGCGCCCCTGGGTAATGCGAAGTGCGTAACGTCTGTGCAGCGCTTGCCTTCAGGCATCAAAGACCAAACTGTTTAAGTGTTTGCTAGCTGCATTAGAACAAGAAAAAAAAAGTCTCAAACTTGCTTTCATTATAGCCAGAATTAAATGAGGTTGCAATGCAGGTTTAATTCTTGTATGAAACTACCAAAACACACAACTAGTTTGCGCTGAATATTTAAAAAAGAACGATTGAATCTTGAAAAACCTTGAATACTTGAAACCTGAAATATTAAAAAAAAAAAAAAAAAAAAAAAATTTAATGTGGTAAATTTAAATATACATCAAAACCCGTTTTTTGTATATTTTTTTTTTTTCAATTTGTACTATTAGTTCACAGTCTCCCTATATATATCTTGTTCGAATTTTCAGTCGTTAATAAAATAGTTTTTATTCATCCACTCAAGTTCAAATACATTTTTTTGAACTTGTAGTGGATGAAACTGATGTTAATACAGTTTTTCAAATATTAATTCATTAATTAAATTAAATTAATTAATTTTAGTTTTTTAGATTTAATTTGCATATATCTAATAATAGATGGCGCCAGGTGTAGAGAAAAATTTCAACTTTTATTTGCAAAGGACTTTTCTGCAATATAGTGAAAAAAATGTAGGAATTGACATAAAATTTTTTTATATTATTAGTTTATGCATTGTATGAAAAAAAAAATTGTCCATCAAAAACACATGTTATAAATTAAACAAGAATTTTCAGTTACCCTCAAATTTGTTTTATACACTCATTATATTCGTTCCAAAATTAGGTTGCAGTATATGGTTAAGTAATTGTATGAGACTACGAAAACACACAACTAGCTTGCACGAATAATGATTATAAATGGACATTTGACAGACATGCTAAAGTCGATTATTTTCGTTTTGAAATTTATATTGTGCATGACTAAAAATCTTTTCACCTTAGTTACCAATAATAGACTTTTGTTTTAGTCTTTGAATAGGTTTAATGCAATACCATCCTTATTAAAAAATAAAGACCTAGCAACAATATGCTTAAAAGCGAAAATTAGTTTGCAAATATAAAAATTTAAATCAAGGATTTTTTTTTTTTTTTTTGTAAAATTGACTGTCATGAAATTTAATATGTTGGTTATAAATGAAATGAACTCGCAAGTGCAAGGAATGAATACTAAACTAAATTTCAATTCTTATTTTATTCAGCGGCCTAGTGATCAATTGGCTAGCGTTCTGGCCTTTGGTACCATAAGCTTCAAGTTTGAATTCTGTCTGTGGCCTGCATGTTTTTTTAGTAGTTCGGAATCTACTTTAAACTGCAGATCCCGGTCTAATTAGCCAAAAGTGGGACAAATGTAGAAAGACAAAGCAAACAAAAACTATTTTATTCAATTTTAGCAATTTTAAAAACTAAAATGAAATTATTTTTTAATTGTAAATTTATTCATCAAATTTTATAGTTATATTTTGGAATAAATAAAAAAATCATATTCATGTATAGATAATCTTATTGTCTGTGATATTAAGTAACAATGAATACAACTGCAACGTATTTCTTCCTTTCTATTCAGACGTAGCTCCTACCTGTGCAAAAAGACTTTTTTCTTCAACTGTCTTTTCTGTGCATTTTCTGACAATAGATATAACACCCTTCACCAAAGATGTTATGTCTATCTCCGAGGGTGTTATATCTATCAGCTAGATCTTCACCAAGGAAATCTTGCAATTGATGTTACAATTTACTAGTCAAAGGCGCGTGACTCTATTCAAAGGCGACATATATTACAAAAATGTATGAATTGAATCTGATCTATGAGCGAGGGGACCACTGTTAATATATAAATTAGACTTCATAGATTACTACAGCCAAATAGTACGAACTATGAATGGATTGTTTTTTGTGACTGATAAACAACAGTGTTCATTTTAATTCTTGATTTATGTTGCCTCATGGATACAATAGCTCCACGTGCATAATACGTAAACAAGTAATATAAAAAAAAAAAAAAAAATCAATTCAAATCTACTTTTTTCACTATAATGCAGAAAGTCCTTTGTAAATAATTTTCATTCATTTTTAAAGTTTATCTGGCGCCATCTATTGGTAGATATATGCAACTTAAATCTAAAAAAAAAAAACTAAAATTAATTAATTAAATTCAATTACTGAATTAATATTTGAAAAAATGTACTAGCATCCAGTGTAATCCACTATAAGTTAAAAAAATGTGGATGAATAAAAAGTATTTTATGAACGATTGAAAATTTGAACAAGATATATATAGAGAGAGTGTGAGCTAATAGAAGGAATTTAAAAAAAATGAAGTGTAAGCTGTCCCCAGAGCATATAAGCATGCTCGTCTGCGTGGGTGTGAGCTGAAGAGAAAAAAAAATGTAACCGGGGTGCATTTGGTTTTCGAATAGAAGATTTGAGCTTTTAACAGTCAACTAAGAGTATGTGTGTTTTAATTTTTACACTATTACCAATTTATTTAAAAACACAAATGAAGATTTTTTTTTTTATTTTATTTTAAATGTTTTTGAATATATTACCTTACACTACAGATATGTTATGTTTTCGAGTTCTATGAAAACAAATTTTGTACTATTTATTTTTACTGAAATACACGCGCCCTCTGGGTAATGCGAAGTGAGTAACGTCTGTGCAGCGCTTGCCTTAAAGGCATCAAAGACAATTGACTAAGTGGTTGTCAGCTGCATTAGGACGAAAAAAAAAAATGTTTACTAAAATATATTATTTCATTTTTTAAATAAATTTAAAAAAATGAAAATCAATGTACTCACATGAAGGAAAGTAATCTTTAGCCTTAGAGATCATATCAACAGCAACATCTAAATACAATGATTTCACTCTTTGGTCACACGTTGGGGCGTCCTTTCCAAAAGTTTGAGAAAACGTCAGGTATATAAACAATGCTGAACATATAAAATGATACCTAGAAATTATGAGAAATATTTCAGGTTTTTGTTAAATATATATTTTGAGTCGATTTCAACTACATAACGACGTAGCTTATATTGCGAGGTAGATGCAAGGTTCAATGTTATCTATATTGAACTCACTGTAGCATTACTACCATCAAATTGTGAAGTACAGAGTGATTATAATTAAAGTCCCTCCTTCAAAAGGCTGTAAAAAAGAACCACTCGTCACAAATAGTTCAAATTGAACTGAAGATACTTGAAGAAGGGGAAACGACTCCACATCAAAAAAAGAGTTCCAGAACTGTTGAATTTTCTCCGTCATCCAATTTGGTTATGACCATGCCAGCCGAATGGTGGATGGGCTTTCCATGCTACCAGTTTATGTCTTCAGTCAGAACTGTTGAATGGTTTGAATGCCATTTTTTAATCGTCAAAAAAAAAACCGAAAAAATCAATAATATTGAACTCTTTAAATTAATTAAGGTCCCATTTCCAAAAGTGCATCTCGGAGTTCAAATAACGTTGTAATATCGATTCAATAAAAAGTTCCAAAGTATCACTGGCAGCCGAATTCACTTTTTTTCAAGCAGCTTATAGAGCCATCTATTAATACACTTTGGAACTTCTTTCTGATGCGTATCTTTTCCTCCATGCGTATTTTATCGAATGATAAAAGTAACATAAAACTTAACTCAGGAAAATATTTAATAGACTCTGAAGTTGATGACAGTTATTAAACTTTTAATTTTATTATTTTTGCGAAGATTTTACTCCAAGTTATATTTTTTCATACATTTCACACTTATAGTTCGCATCTTATCTACTATATATATTATATATTTTTCATATATATATATATATATATAAAAATATTTTCTTATACACAGTCTCAATATCAGACTCTGAATATATATATATATATATATATCCAGTAAAATATATACGAAATATATATATATATATAATATATAATATGAATTATATATATATATAATATATATTCTTATAAATATTTTCTTATACACAGTCCAGTCATATTAATGCGACCGCCACCTACTTTCGACGTCAAAGTGAAATAACAAAAAAGGCAGGTGGCAGCACATTTGCAGTGGAGTGTATATAATAAATTCAATTTAATACCTCTTAAATACCAGTTAATACCACATTCCACACTCATTTAAAAGCCAGAGAATAATACAAGAGTGTATATTCTGGCTTTTGACAGGTGATCACTTTAATGTGACTGGACTGTGTATATTTATATATTTTTTTCATGTATATTTTTATACATTTTACTTAAAAATAAATTAGTTTATTATGCAAACAACTAAATTATGAACTTAGCAGTTTGGTTTCAACTTTTTGAAGTTAAACTGGAAAAAAAAAAATCAGTGAGTGCGTATTACTTAGAATTCTGACAAATTAGCCTTCTGTGTAAGTCACGGAACAGGTGTCTTCAAATATTTGAGCAACTATCAATTTATCTGCCATGCGATAATGATTTAGTCATCTTTCCTTTAACATTACTGTAAGCAAAATTGCAAGTTAAAAATTTTTACTAATACCTCAAAAAAAAAAAAATTTTTTTTTATAATATCAATGTTAAATTTAAATAAAAGGATCTTATTAGTACAATACAT
>BPLR01021313.1:45000-102141 GCA_021605095.1 Caerostris extrusa | reverse complement strand
TTTGACAGCTGTTGCACTGTTAGTACGTGAGTTATAGCATTTTTAGTGAAGGAACTTTTGTTAGTTTGAAAAAGGGATAAAAAGGAATTTCGTGTGTTAATAAAGCATTGCTTTTTGAGGAAAAAAATACTATTGAAGCCAAGGCTTGGCATCATAAACATTATTCGGACTTTGCACCAGGAAAATCAACCGTCGAGAAGTGGTTTGCTAAATTTAAACGAGGCGAAATGAGCACCGAGGATGATGCACGCAGTGGACGCCCCAAAAGAGGCTGTTACAGACGAAAACATCAAAAGTCCACAAAAATAATTTCCTGATAACCGTAAAGTGATGTTGTTTGAGATAGCTGAGACCCTAAAGATATCAAAAGGAACGTGTTGGACATATCGTGAATGAATATTTGGATATGCGAAAGCTCTGTTCAAAGTGGGTGCCGCGCGAGCTCACAATCGACCCAAAACAACAACGAATTGATTATTCTAAGCAGTGTTTGGAGCTGTTCAATCGTAATTAACCCCAATTTTTGCCTCGATATGTGACAATGGATGAAACATGGCTCCATCATTTCACACCGGAGTCCAATCGACAGTCAGCCGAGTGGACTGTACGTGATGAACATTAAAAATGTTATAACTCACATACTAATAGTACAACAGCTGTCAAATTTATACGCGCGTCTTTTGAAGGTTAGGGCTAACTAAAAATCATATATGGATTTAATACTAGTAGTGCTATCTATATGTCAGCCTACGGAACTTTTCAGTCCAACTGTTAATTCACAATTCTTTTGCCCACTCCACATTTTCATTCTAGAATTTGCCCTCCCTGAAGAGCTAAAATTTATAATATATTCGTCGAGTGTGTGTCAAAATTTAGTGTCTTAATTTTTTCCTTCGTCTATATAGAATAAATTGTTATGAGTATGATTCATTGCTTAATGTACTTGTAAAACGTCCAAATGTACTGTGACATTGATTTAAATAATAAAATTTGCGGATAATAAAATGACCTTGATTACTTAACTTGGAATTAAGATTTCATTAATTTCCCTTTGCTTTAAAACTTCAATCCTTAAGCTATGCTAGCATTGCCCAACAAAATGACTTATTTTTATAAAAAATTGAAACATGGGAACTTATTTATATTTGCAAATAAATGCATGTGCATAAATAACTCCAATATTGGCGTTTTGGCTTTAACGACTGATCGCACTGCTGAAATAATGTCTGTTGATAAGAAAGTTTTGATAAGTTATTCTATTTTAGCGATTTACTATACGTTGTCTTCCATACATGCAAATACCTTAATAGGTATATGCATGTATGTAGAAGTATGTTGATATAAATTTTCCTTTGCTATTATCATCATCATTTCCTAAACACTTAGAACTTTTTTTCTAATGCAGCTGGCAAACACTTAGACAGTTGGTCTTTGATGCCTTAAGGCAAGTGCTGCACCGAAGTTACTTACTTTAGCACTACCCAGAAGGTGCGCTGCAGTTGAAGATAAGCAAGGACGCCGAGTAACAATGCCTCCGCAACGCTCTACGGTCCTGTTAGAACGGGACCTACTGCTTTAAAGTGGATTCCGAACCACTACAAACATCCATGGCACCGCCTGAACTCGAACCTGTGGTACCGAGCGCCAGAGCGCTTTGCCACTCGGCCATTCAGGCCTTAACACTTAGAACTTTTAAAGAAAAATTAACCATTTTGATGATTTATTTTTATTTTAAAAATAATAATAAAAAAATAGAAAGTTTTTAATTTATCATCTTAAATTATGGAAACTTGCGTCTTAGCATCTTAAATTACTACAGCATATCATTTCAAGGATCATATTCTGAAGTTAAACTTTTTGAAATCTTATCTCGCAGTTTATCTTTCCGTACTAATAAGGAAATGTTAATACCGTAATTGGATTTTCCATATTTACTAATGATATGCATAAATAGAAAAACAAATAATCAATCTAGATCAAAATAATTTGATCTAGATTTTTGAATAGATAAATTACTTTTGATATTATTATAACATCTGAATCTGTTCTTTGCATTATTTCGATAATTTTCTTTTTATTGTCAACACTTATTACCTTTAAATATTCTTCAAAAAAGAGAGATTGATTATGATCTTTTTACAGTATCTTCCGATATACTTTTTTTTAACTTCTTTTTCACAATAAGAAGATACATAATTATTCCCTATTAATAGCATTAGGTAAAAGGCATCATCGTACCGTAGGGGTTTACCTCCAATAGCTAAGTTAAAAATCAATTCATTAGCTAGATCCCTCCCCCCCCCAAACAAGCACCATTCTGGCGGTGGCATGGGTGTTTGTTAATGTTTCGGAATTCACGTTAAACTGTAGGTCCCGGTCTAATTATAAAAAAAAATGACTGTAGAGTGACAAACCAAACCTTGAATTTTGTAAACCTGGTGCCGAGGTGGCATTCAGATCTTAGATATCACAATTTTAAAATATTTTTGCCGGATGAAGTTTTTATTGCATTGGTGACTTTATATGAGTTATTAAAAATTAAAAGTTACAGCAACAGAACAAAATAGTTTTGGAATAAAATGATGAATTGTTTTTTTTTCTTGTAGTTAATATTTTAGGTGTTCTTATAAATATATTATTGAAAAGAATTTCCAATTTTAAGCAGAGAGAGCATTATTCAGATTATTTTATCATAGAGGCATAAATTGACAAAAATGAACATTTAGTAGATTTATTTGATATAGATAAATCAATATGTTAGCTCTCTGCAATACTAATCAATAGGAACCAATTTTTTTATTAATCATTATGGATAGTTCATTTTGATAAACATACAGCCAAAACATTTTAAACTGATTGGTTATATATAAATAATAACTAATCGTATACGTATAATAACTTGTTTATATACAGAAGTTAATTTTTTCAATAGGAATTTCATTGGAAGAAAAATATTTTCAATAACTATCTTTATTTTGTTATGAATTTTACGAAATAATAAAATTTATCTTTCAATAATCGGTAGTGTGATGACAACGATAAATCACATTTATAACTGATTGCTTATATACAAATAATAACTCATCTTTTTTTATACTCTCATTCTTTTTATACAAATAACTTGTTGTTTATGTACAGAAGTTAATTGTTTGGGGTTTTTTTCAGTAGGAGTTTTATTGAAAGAAAAATATTTTCAATAAATATGTTTATTTTGTTTTGAATTTTATGAAATAATAACATTCATCTTCCGATGATTGGTAATTTGATGACAATCATAAAAAATGAAATTTATTTTGCAGGATTTGTAAATTAAATTTAATATCGGATAACATTTATTTTTGAAAATTTTGAGATGGAAAAATTTAGTAAAAAAGCATCAGTTTAAAAAATTAGTTTTCAGTCTATTAAAAAAAACTGTCTAAAAATGTAGTTTTCAAATTAAGTAAGCTAAATTATTACAGGAATACTGAATATTATAGCATTTTTTTCTCACGAAAAGAGTTTTAGCCTCTCATTCCCAGGAGAGAAAATGTATGATATTTGACAAATATATAATAACAACCCATCACTCAAATTTGACAGCTGACAAGCAGTATTATCTGTAGGTAATTAGTGTTTCTTACTAATGAGTAACACTCAATTTTAATTTTCATAATTTCATAATACACTCAAATTTGATAGCAGATATTTGATATCATGTATAATGAGACTCAGGAAATTAGCGAATGTCTGTGCGACCTTCACAAATCAAACAACTACAGATTGAATATGAACTACACCATGAGTTGTTCCATCGTGATTGGTGATAAACTACGAGCTGAAAAATGTCTACTCAATGAAAAGGGAGTCCCTTGTGATTTCATATTTAATTAAAAACTTTATTTCCAATATTCATAAAATATAATTCTATACAAGGAGTCTTTTTTAATGAACGAGCATGAAAAATAAATCGAATAATTTGTTTAAGAAAATTAAGAAATTAAATTATTAAAATTAATAAAATTAAAATTATTATTAAAATTATTTAAGAGAGAGAGAGAAAACATTTTCATAAGACAAAATAATTTTCACACAGAACAAAATTAGAACATTTTATTAGCACCATACTCCATGGAAAATGAAATTGGAAGTTATTTGGTCAATAAAGTTATCATCCATAAATTAATAGGAATTCTTTTTTTTATATACACACAGATGCATTTTATGCACTGAAAATATTTAATTAACAATACGTAGGTATTTTCAGCTGCCTATTCTTTTAGGCATAGGAAACAGTTTAATCCAGATGTCTGTACATAGCTTCTATCTGTGGCATAAAAAGCTTGCGGCAGTCTGGTCTCTTCGTCTTTAGAGTGGGTGTGAGCAGACCATTTTCGATGGAGAAAAGTTCAGGATGTAAGTAGAGGTCTTTAATCTATTTTAAAAAAGAAAAACAGTCCAAAGTCAATCGCAATCTATGCATTTGGTTTTTTTAGTTTCCAGAATAAAGTACAATAAAAGTTAAAAGTGTTATTTTCAAAGAGATATATTTATTACGAATAAATATTCACTTTGTTCTCGTCATCAATAAGTTAAACTTTTAAATATATTTCAATTTTTTAAAGTATTATAATTCGTTAAAATGAAATAAATTAAAGTTCCTATTAATTCCATTGTTCTGGCGCCCGAAGACACAGGTTTCAAGTTTCACCGGTTTTTTTCCGGTGGTGCCATGGATGTTTGTAGTGGTTCGGAATTCACTTTAAGCCGTAAGTACCGGTCTAATATGACTGTAGAGCGTTGGACGTAGGACTGACAACCCTATCCCTTAAAAAGAAAACATCTCCTGTCTCGTAATCTGCCAGCGGGAAGACGGCGTTGACCCACCACGGGGCTGTTGTGATGATTAATTCCATTAAATCTTTTAACTTTTCGTGTTTTCTTATGAATTTTTTTAATTTTTAATTAATATAATATTATTTTTTATGTAAATAATTTTTTTAATGATCATAATTATTTTCAGCAATAATAAAATAGTTTTCTAAAATCTCTTCGATATATTAACATTTTAATTAACTATTTAAACTGGTTCTTTATTTGGTTTTAAATTACAATATGTGATGAATGTTTTATACAATATTGAAAATACTATGAATTCAAATTATATCATGAACTAATTTTTCACAAGTATGAAATTTCAAATACTTCTACTTTTTTCGATGTTACGATATAATGTAATGCGAAATGAAAAGAAAAAAAAATTTGCATGTTCATTGTTACATTTACTAATTAGTTAAGTGTAACAATGCTTCCTTCAATTAAGTTATGGTGTAACAATGCTTCCTTCCACGCTCTGCAAGTGCGTCCCCGTTATGTTCAGGAGAAATAGTCAGTAGGCCTCGAAAATCTCACCCGAGAGGAGTACAGCGCAACCACGTTTCTGTTAAGAAACGTTTAGTTTACAGTCTCTCATCCAGTAAGGAAATGAATTTAAAGCAACTCTACGTATCAGTTGGCCTACAGACTCTCACCCGGAGAGGAAGTATATTTCGCGCACCCTGCGCGTACCTGAGTATAGAGTTTTGGGTTTAGAAGTGGAATCCATCCACGAATCTATAATTATGTCTTTAAATGTGTTCAATATTGTATGTGTGTGTGTAAATAAAGCCGTGAGTTCTCCAACCAGTGCCTCAAGTATTTCAATCCAACCGCACCCAGTTACAATCGGATTGCCCAACCTGCACACTACAATAATCAATAATAATAATAATAACAATAAAGCAAGCGAAATAATACAAATAAAAATTTTTTTACCTGTTCGAAGGATTTCAACCCTGCTTTTTTGCCAAGTTCCGTAATATCTGTAAGTATCATCTTTTTCGCAGCCTATAATGGAAATATATGTATTAAAAATTGTAATCGAATGGGGGCCTATATACAGGTTACCCGTACAATGTAGAATTTGATGTAAGAACAAAAACGCATAACAGCAATCTTAAAAAATAAAAAAAAAAATTATAGAATTCCAAACGAGTCTCCTATCATGAAAAAATATCCTGTTTATTTTAAAATGAAATAGTAATTGTTTTCATCAGACGAGCTACTAGAATAATGTTACCTTATTTAATTATATAATTATTAGCTCGTTGAAAGCAATTTAAATAAATTTCATGTCAAAAAAAAAAAAAAAGTTCGTGAAAGAAATTTAAATATCATTAAAAAAATCGGGGAAGAAATTGTAAACAAATTAAAAGGCGTCAAGGATGTGTGGGTGTTTGTAAATAAATTAATATTTATAACTGATTGTTGGTAAATATCGTGGTCGAACTTGACCTGACTTGACCTGGTGCTTTCAGATGTATGTTGACTGACGCTGCTTTATCTTAATTTATCCAATTTTGTTTTTTCAAATACAGCAGACAAAACAATTTGGCAGAAATTAAAATGACACCCTTATAAAGGAATTACCTTAAAACTCGAAATTCTTGAAATCATTGCCTAAGACGGCTTAAACTTTAAAATACAAGAAACGTTGCTTGTACTTTCTAGCAACCCAAAGAATATAAATAAAAATAATAAATTTGAAATCGAAAAAATAGATAAAACCACAGATTAAATAGGTCATAACATTTTAACAGGTTAAACGATGATTAGAAAATATGAAGTACAACTAGTACTTGAACTAAAAAGGAAAGTGAAATAATAATCCTAGAAAGACGGGGTTGAACACATTTTTAAATTTAATTCTTTATTTACGTTTGGTGGTATACTTTTTTGCATCGAAGTAAAGTAATGATTTTATTTAATAAAGTAATAGTAATTATTTATTTTAATTCTTTTATATCAGGAATGAATTATATAAGACAATATGACAATATTCATATATATATATATATATTCATACCGGGGGATTTTGGTCTAAAGACTAATTATCTTTCAAATAATACCACTATCGTAACAAAAATACAATTTTAATTTATAAAAAAAATTTAAATCTTATTTTCAGATTATTTCCCGAACAATAAATTATTTTATGTACTGTCAAAATCGTATGAAATACAGATGTTTACGAGTTTCCGGAGATAACAAAATTTTACAGATCATTTATTCGTTAGTTATTCAATATATTCTTCATTTTCTGTTATTCAATTTTAAATTAGTTTTCATTGTTAAACCAAAATGTTTGAAAAATTAATGGAATCTTACTTTATTTTCGCAAATTTCTCTCCAACTGCCTTCGATTTCGTTCGCTTTACACCAATCTTTAAGCATTTTCTGATCCGGCACTATGATACCGACCAAACAGGACTAAAGAGAAAAAAAAAATGTTGTTATGTGCCGTGATCTAAAATAAATTAATAAAGCAGACATACGATAACTTACATCTGTACATCCATTTAAACTTCAGCTGTGTTATATGCTAATATTTTTCAATAACATATTACGAAAATATTATGATTAACCACTTACTTTACAAAATTGTGTTATCAAATCAAATCTTGTAAGTGTCTTTCGCTTTCCTCATAACATATTTTGAATGCTCCATTACTAATACTTCATTTTCTTATAACAATAACACCACTATGATTTAAGCAGTAATTCTACGATGAAGAGCACAATATTACTCCTATAGGATATGTGCAACAATATTATTAACTTTACTCTTCATTAGGAAAATGGTTAAAATTGTTCAAAAATTACCAAGTATGTCGACACGCTGAACTTTTGATCCAGCTAACACATAAGATGGACCAGGTTCGAAACCTCTGGTGGCGTTCGATGCTGTCTTTGCTTGCAGAAACAAACAGGTTCGATGGGAATCGCGACAACATAATAAGTGCTTCTTATCAACAGTCAAGCTACCTGGTGGGAGTTTTACGGGTTTTCTCCCATACGACACAATGATAAGGGGTGGCTATCTCTATAGGACAGCCGGAAGACAAATGCCCTCCATAGACGTCGAGGACATCGGTATACCCCTTTCGGGTTGTCCTTTAGGGATATCATCATCGACGTCGATGATGACGATGGGTTGTTCGGGGTATACATATATATTTATTTCTTATGCCCTAAATATTACATATTATTGACATTGCTTATAAGAAATAAACAGAATATGGCATAACCTGTTCAGCTGCGTTAAAACAAAGATGGAGGACATTTCTCACATATTCTTTGAGGTAGGCGGTTTACAAGATTCACTATTTAGTTCTAAACTCATACATATTTTTAATACGCTTTTATTAGTTTCACCTGTATGTATGTTTGTATGTTTGTAACTGACACTTTGGGCTCGATTTTGCCCTACTTTAAGCGATCCAATTTAATTTAAACGTTGTAGACTTATCAAGGAAGGACGGCACTAAAATATTTTGATAAGTTTGTTATCTCCTCAGGATTAGGATCGCCAGAATTAGTGATTAAAACACACAGCCTTTAAAAAGTCATCTGATCGGCGCATCATTTTCCCCTGGAGATCTGTTTCACCTCATACACAAAAAGAAACATTTACAGATATCTTTCAGACATTCAAACCTACATGGGACAGCGGCACAACGGATAACGCGCCTGACTACGGATTAGGAGATTCCCTGTTCGAATCCTGACTGGCTCGACATATTCGTAGTTTGCCTTTGTTTTACTCCCAATTAAATTATTGTAAGAACCAGTCCTCTGTACCAGGACCTCATTTAAATATTATAGTTTAAAAACACTAAAAGACATGCTTTTAGAGTTAATCAAACTAAAAAATAAATTAATAGTTTAAAAAAACTAAAACACGCTTTTAGAGTTAATCAAACTCAGAAGTAAAAATAAATTCATAGTTTAAAAACTAAAAAACACGCTTTTAGAGTTAATCAAACTAAAAAAGTAAAAAATAATTAATAGTTAAAAAAAACAAAAACACGCTTTTAAGTTAATAAAAAAAGTAAAAAATAATTGTTAACATAAGAATAAAATGACTGACGAGAAAATGAATGTCACTGTTCTAAAAGCGTGGGGTGCTCGATATCAACCGTTATAAATTTTCATTAGTTTCATTCCGAAATGCAGAGTTAGTTTAAAAATGTCGTACAAAAAGCACCCCACGCTTTTAGAACCGTCACATTCATTTTTCTCGTCAGTCATTTTATTCTTATGTTAACAATTATTTTTTACTTTTTTGTTTGATTAACTCTAAAAGCGTGTTTTTAGTTTTTTTAAACTATTAATTTTTATAGTGATTTATTAAACATGGACATATTATGGATTAACAGGGGCTTGATTTAAAAAACATCCATCATTACTAGATATACCAAGGTAAGCATCTATCTTAATAACAATGTGTAACTACTTTCGTATATAAGGCACACCTACTACAGCGCATCAACAGCGCCCTCTTTGATATTGACTGAACCTCCTACAGTAGTGGCCAAGAACTGTTCTTATGAAGTTGAATGCCACATATTTTTCTATTATTTTAATTAACTTTTGGTGTCTGTTCGTATACATAAAATGCAATAAATAATTATTACATAACCTGGGACTGATTAAAATTAATCCTATTTCCCATTTTAAAAATATACACATTTAAATGGATCGGGAGAAAGTTAGGTCAGTAAAAGTTAATATAAAACTATCATTTAAAGTATACTTTTTCTAGGTTTAATTAAAATTAACAAATCTGCTTTCGTTACTACTTGCAATTGAGACATTAAAATAAATTCATTAAAAAATTTAAGGAGCACAATTTGCCAATAATATTTAAAAAAATTATTTTCGATTGTAATTGTAGTTTCTCTAATCTTACTTTTTAATTGAATAATTTTGTACATAATTTCATTTAAGGGCAGTTATGAAGAAGACTGATTCAGTTTTCCAGAAGAGAGTCAATTATCCTAGAGGCTGCTGAAATTTATGATTCTACTTTATCAGCCCTACTTCTGTTGTTCTGATCCTTCAGGCTATGTTTCTTAATCGAATCGGCAATTGTTCTGAGCAGTTGCTTACTAGTATGTGAGTGAAAAAAAAAAAACATGGAAGCTGTATAAATTTTTAAGCGGGAAAAATAAAGCTGTTATTTTAAAATAATTTTTGTTAATTTTTTTTTACTTAATTTTATTAAATGTAAGAATGAAATTAATAGTTAAAAACTTTTCCTCGAATTGCAGATTCTGAAGTTCATATTTACCATATTATAAGCAGAATTTATTTTGATTCTATACTTGCTTTCACTACGTTTTCCTGCAGAAAATATCATACAGTATTTCGAATACTTTTAAATTTGTTATGCAGGTTTTATATGCACATTCAAATATCTCTTTCGAAAAACATTTCCTGCAGTTTTATATTATAAATCGTAATTAGTGATATTTAGTAATTAGTAATTAGTGATAGTTGTGGGAAGAATTTGATTTGTTTTAGATTACTTTTTAAACAGAGTTCCTTTACATATCTCCTTTTGCAGATCTGTATTTATTTGTAACATTTGTAATAAAATAAATGAATTAGATTAAAAATTGGAAAAAATCACAATTTAAAAATTTCATAAATATTTTTTCTGACGTTTCTATGTAAAGTTGCATTGTTAAATTTGTTATAGCAATATTGTTTGCAGAAAATCATAATGCTATTAATTATCTGATCAAGAAATGATATTCGGAAAAAAAATAGCAATTCATTTCTTCTTATATATCTGCAAGAATATTACGTTTAAAATACCGAAATTCAATCAAACATACATGAAAAGTAATAAAAAGAATGAAATTTGCTTCCACGTATTTACATTTAAAAAGTGAATACTTACTTTAAGACTCGCCATATACAAATATTTGCAAAACGTATGGACTTGAGAGGTAAATGTTTTCTATTTTCTCAGGTGCTATGTATTCTCCTTGAGCCAGTTTGAATATGTGCTTTTTCCTGTCGACGATACGCAAGGCTCCATTCTGTAATAGTATGAATCGAATTAGCATATACGTTTTTTTCAATAGTTTATCTAAAATCTGTCTAGACTAAAGAAATATTCTAGAAAAGTAGAAAAAATTAAGGTATACTCTAAAGCGATTTGAATAAAGGATTAAGTGCAGCTGAAAGTATACTCATAATCAAACATCTAACTATCTCGGTAGAAAGCTTTTAAGAATATTTGAATCAAAATAAAGAAAAAAAAACTTGTTCATTTTGAATAGGAATTCTAGTTCAATCATATTATAAATTTCCGAATTATACCAGAACCATAAAAAGAATGGCTACTTTAATGGGTAATATGCAGCTTCACTTTACCAAGGAACCACGAGGGCTGAAGACTGACTAAACCTCAAGATAACGCTCTACGATCATATTTGACCGAAATCTATGGTTTAAAGCGGATTCCGAACCACTAAACCGTAGGTCTAATCGTAAGCATCCATGGCATTGCCAGGCACTGAGTGCCTGGCAATGCCATGGATGATGCCAGGTTCTAGTTATTCGGCCATTCAGGCCCTACTATAAACCTTAGTTTACATATGGACTTGGTGTATTACAACCATAAAAAGATATCTTCCAGGAAATTTTAGTACAGCTTCTGACATTTATATTGAACATGAGGTAAATCAGGAAAATACCCAATTTCACTGTCATCGGCAATTGGCTCATTGATAGAGCTGCATTTCCACAAAATATTTTAAACGGCCTTAACTAAATGACAAAGAATCAACTTCTTCGTAACTTCGCAACCAGATGACCAATTGGCTAGAGTTCTGGCTCTAGCCTTTGGTTCTCCTGACTCTAACCAAAGGCTTTAGATTCGAATTCTGGTGGTGGCAAGGATGTTTGTTAGTGGTTCGGAATCCACTTTAAACAGTAGGTCCCGGACTAATTAGCAAAAAATGACCTTAGAGCTACAAACCAAATCAAATCTTCGTAACTTCGTCCTTTAAAAACCGCGACCTAACTTTGAAGACACTTATAAATTCATTCATAGCACACCATCATATTATAGGGCAAGAAAACGTTTAAAAATTGTGACAAAAGTACATCTCCCCATCTAAACTACATACTTCCATCCACATTCCTATGTCTCCAGTGTGCAACCAACCATCCTTGTCTATTGTTTCTGCAGTCTTCACAGGATCATTAAGATAACCTTGAAACACGTTCAATCCTTTTATACAAACCTAAAATGGGAAAACAGAATTAAAATTCTGTAATTTAAATCAAATATATAATTAGTGTTGTCTTTATATCATACTTCATATTATTTAACTTCTACTGTATATTAACTTATTGTAATTACATCAAATTTATTTTTCTAATCAACTTCGTCTATTGTTTTAAAATGTTCTAGTTTAAATGGAAAACGTCTGAAATTTAAAACCCTTAAAAATAATAAAATACAAGTCAATTAAGTTTATTTTCAAATTCTTTAAAAAGGGATATAGTTTTTTTATTAATTTTAATATAATAGTTTCATATTTGTAGAATAAATACTAAAAATGCTTACTTCGCCTTGTCCATTAATAGCGAAATATTCCATTTCTGGGACATCAATGAGTTTAATGTGACAACATGGCAATGGAGGACCAACATGACCTGCATGTAGAAAATAATTAGAAAAACAACAGAAATTACATTTATAAATTTATTTCATTTAATGAAATTATTCCCCTAATAAGAATAACAATTAATAATTATAAATATATTACATAAAAATTAATTTCATGCCATCAATTTAGTTGTAAAGTATAATATTTTGTACTAATTTTAAAATTAAAATTTAAAAAAAAAAATCACAAAAAGAATTTTCTATGCACATACCAACACTGTAGTCTCCAACTAATGTCATAGTACTGGGAGCAACACTTTCTGTTTGGCCATATCCTTCAATTATCTGAAAATATTTAAATTATAGAAAATAAAAATCGTTAATATGTACACGCTTCAAGATGCTATGGATTTATTATCACTGAAGAAAATAATAAAGCATGTCATTATTTAGTTCTCATACCAAAATGTGCTAATTAAAATGCTGCTCACAATGGTGCTAAACTCCTTTCGTCATAATATCTGGGTTTCCATACTGACCGTTGAAATTATTATCATTGCAACATTATAGTGGAAAAAAAGCCACACTTTGGCAGCAGTTGGGACGTATGCACGGGGAATGAGAGTGAGTTGATGGACCAAGCATCTGCATTATTCTAATGTGTTGGGAATTCATTTTTTTATTAATTGTTATTGTTATTAGGGTATATTGTATATATATATATATATATACAGTCCAGTCACATTAATGTGACCACCTGTCAAAAGCCAGAACGTACACTCTGTATATTCTGGCTTTAAGTGGAGTGTAGTATGTGGTATTTAAGTGGTATTAGGTGAAATTCTTTGTATACACCCCACTGCAATGCGCTACCACCTGCCTTTTGACATTGGTTATTTCACGTTGACGTCGAAAGTAGGTGGTGGTCACATTAATGTGACTGGACTGTGTTTATATATATATATGTATATATACACTCAAGAGCCAAAACATTATGACCACCTGTCAATAACGAGTTGGCCCCCTTTTGGCGCGCTACACAGCTTCAACCCGCCTTGACATGGATGCCACAAGTCCTTGGTAGATGGCCGAAGACAGATTGTACCAGATGTTTAATCAACGGTCACGCAAATCCGAGATATTGCGAATTGGGGGTCTTTGAACTCTGAGCTGCCGTCCCAGGACATCCCAAATGTGTTCTATCTGATGTTGATCCGGTGAGTTAGGCGGCCAGGACCTTAACTGGAATTCAGCATCATGTTCCTGGAACCAGTCCAACACAATTTTAGCCTTGTAATAAGGGGCGTTGTCCTGTTGGAACATTCCATTTCCAGCTGGAAAACAGAGGCCATCTAAGGGTGCAACTGGTCCGCAATGATGTTCAGATACCCCGTAGCATTCATGGTCTGCTCTACCACAACCACGGGTCCCAGAGACGTCCAAGAGAACGTCCCCCAAAGCACAATACCGCCACCACCGGCCTGTGTATGACCTACTGTACATTGAGGGAGCAACTGTTCGACGGACGTGAACTGAAAGACGGCGTATCCTGATACGGCCATCGGCGTGATGAATGACAAACCGTGATTCGTCTGACCAGGCAACTCTCTCCCACTGATCCATGGACCATTCACGTTGTTCCCGGCCCAGCGCAGGTGCAGTTAGCGATGTCGCTTGGTCAGCAAAGGCACACGTGTGGGACGTTTGCTGCGTAGCCCCATATCCAACAATGTCCGCTGAACAGTGTGCTCCAATACTATTCTACTTGGCCCTGCATTGTATTGGGCTGTCAGCTGAGCCACTGTCTGGCTCCGGTTTTGCTTCACCATGCAAGGCAGTCTCCGACGACCTTTTTCGTTGATAGCATGGGGACGTCCAACACCATGTCGTCTACTGCTGATTTAACCGTCATTCATCCACTTTGCATAAGTACTAACAACTGTAGATCGCGAACAACCCACGAGTCGTGCTGTTTCGGAAATACTTGTTCCGAGCCTTCGAGCCATTGCAATCTGCCCTCTATCAAAGTCGCTTAGATCCGCAGCCTTTCCCATCACACACAGAAGTAAGTGAAAGAATGATTCTTCAGACTCTCCAGCAGCAGTTAAATACCATTTCCACCTGATCACGTGCCTTCCACGTCATCCAGGCGAGTTCATTGCAAAATGTAGGGGTGGTCATAATGTTTTGGCTCTTGAGTGTATATATAATTCTTCTGTTCTTGTGTTTGTCACTGAACTCCTCTTCAACAGCTGGACCAACTTTGATGAAATTTTTGTGTGTGTGTTTGAGTTCCTTGTTGGGTTTAGATTCCCAATTGGACCCGTGTGTTGAGTTGTTGGCGCTGCAGCTAGGTTCTAGGTTTTTTTGAAATTTTTTAAGATTTTTCACTTATCATCCCCCCCTCTACTCAATATTTGAACCCTAACAAGCAATTATATGTTGTGTGTTCTCACGATGGCTAACAATCAAGTTTGTTCATAAAATCGCATTCAGATAGAAACAAGGTAAGGTTTGTCTGCAATAGACTGTAAGTATATAGGTAATTTATATATATCTGAGAACATATATTCTATTTGAATGTTTATAAAATCACTTGTGTTAATTTAATTATATGACCTATTTTGACTTAAATTGTAAATATTAATAAATATATTGTTTATTTTTTTAGCATGAAATTAGCTTTTGTTTTATTTCATGTGTATGTATTTCCTCCAGTATGTATAAGTATCTCACGGCATTCGAACCTGTAGGTTTATATGTGGTATGGGGTATTGCGAATCTCTAGATATATAATTAAATAGGTTACTGAGGATATTTAGGCATATAACTAAATGAATTATTGAGGATTCTTAGTGTTCAATTAGTGTATTGTAAAATCGTTTTAGCGTGTTCTTTCTGCACGAGATATTGTTATAAGGATTTAAAGTTTCTTAAACAACACAGCACTATAAAAAGTAGTAAATTTCTCTTAAATGATATAGATATCTTTCTTCCTTTTATTGCAAGAAACGTCTTCATAAATGGTCGCATTTTTTATAAACTCTTGTCAACATTCCGTTTGCATCCATTAGCTTTTAACACTCACCGTACATCCCAGAGCACAGCGGAGAAATGTGAGGACGTTGCTGGCCAATGGGGCAGATCCAGTCACCATCAATCGAACTCTCCCACCTAAACTCTCTTGGACAGGTTTAAATACGAAGCGATCCCAAACGCTTCTGTTTGTAACTATGTGTCTGAAAAGAAACAGAATGTATAATATTAAAATTTTTGCATTATAAACAGATTAATAGATCTGTGCTTAAAAAGAGTTAATAGTTAACAATTACTTAAGAAAATAACACACTGTTTAATTTTAGTAAAAAAAAATTTATAAACAATAGCCTGATAAAATGCATTAAATAATGCATATAAGTAATTACAAGCATTTTGTTAAGGCACTGTTCGTTTCTATTACATTAATATTTCATATTGGATCATCAATGTATTTCAATTTTGTATTACATAACAAAAAAATTTAATTTAGGAACAATTAATTATAACAATTAATTTATTAATTATAATCAGTCAGTCAGTTAAAAAAATGCATTACTATTAAAAAATATAGCTCATCAATATTTTTCGTAGGTTTTGCTAAAAAATCCTTTTTATATACTTCTTGCAGAAGTACCACATTTTTAACATTACCTTTTATATTTTTAATTTAGTTAATAAATTAATTGTTTTACGTTTTTAGAAAGCACTAATAGAGCTGCAAGGAATATTAAAAAATAAAATTGTGTTTTTTAATTTTGTTTTTCACACACTTTCTTAGATGCATTATATAAAAACTTAATATACTATTTAGTCAATAAAAGCGTATTTCAGTATACCACGCACCTTTCTAACTCTGATTGTTTGCTTAACAGAGCCATATCCATAATCCATTTCTTTAGTTTACTTCCTTTAACGCCGTTTTGAACCTAAAAAAAATGACACCAATATAATATAGCCCAATTCAAAGTAAGAATAGAAATCAATTCGACTTTTTATAGAAAATCAATTGACCCTTTCTATTTTTCATAAATATTTAATCCTAAAAGTTTTTTCTGTGTTAAATAATCGCAGGATGATAAAATTGATTAATCTCCCTCAACATCATAGCATTGGTAAATTAATGTTACTTCCCATGTTGAGGGACATGCTTTAAGAACTATTGGTCTACATTTGAACTTATTTGAAAGTAAAATATAACAGACGCTCAGGTACTACGGTAATAGGTGCTACAGGTACTACGGTACTTCAGGTAAAACCAGATACTACTAAAAACATTCTTAAATCCACAACAATAAGAAACACTATTCGAATATTCTTAAATGGTACTTTCTACTGTAGCCGAAGAAATCGAACCATCAAACTCTACTAACACAATTTCAAAATAAAAATAAAAGGTATTTATTTAAACTAATGCGTTTTATTTTAACATTAAATTTTTAGTATTTAAATTATTTTTTTATATTTGTTAAAGAAACTGTATATTATCGTATTGTATTATTTTTTTTATATTTGTTAAAGACAATATATATTAATATTTCAATTATTTTTTTTGTAAAACTTAATTACCTATAGCTTAAATTTAAAATGTAATGTAATATTTAAAATATAAGGTAATTTTTTTTTAAACAAGAGAACAATTTTTAGTACAAGTAAATAATGATTTTAAAATGTTTTTTTATAATTGATAAAAATTAACTTAACATTATGTACCCTGTCAAAGATTTATAGAAGCAATACTTTAAAAAAAAAAAAAAATTAATCTTACAATTCCTGTGTAATTTTGTGCTTGAGAACATTAAAAAAACATTGCGTGATATTTTTTTATGTTTCTAATCATTTTTTAGAATTAAATTCTCTAGTTTCAGTTAAATTTTTTAATTTTATGTACTTTACATTCAAACATTCAGTATTTGAATCTACAAAAAAAATTCCCCTTTTTGACCTTCAAAATAGAACTAGGAAAATGTAAGCCGTAAATAATATTTAAAAAAATCTATTTGAATGCCATATTATAAATATTTAGAAGCAAAAAAGTAAAATTTGTCGTCAAGTTGGTCATTAAGGTTTAGTTGCAAAATTTAATTTCTTTTTCTCAGTGCAGAATTGATACATACAGATCTTTTCCTTGTTTTTGTTCTTGTGATATGTTTTTCAGGAAAATTGCTTTGAATAATTCACGTGTACATTGTTAAGTCATATTTTCATTCTTTTTCTTGATTCTGAATCATCAAATCACTCCAATTTTCTTTTAAAAAAATCACGAGGCTTAATTTATTGATTTCGATCAATATTTTAATCCTCTTTAAGGAGTTTTCTCAGCCTTGGATAAAATGTTTATTTTATACTTGATGGAAAAAAATAATTTGAAATTTTTCTTTATTAAATGTGTTTATTTAATAATGTTTTAAAAATTTTTTTATTAAATGTGTTTTAACAATGTGTTAACAAATTTTTATTAAATGTGTTTTAACAACGTGTTAACAAATTTTTTATTAAATGGGCTATTTGGTAATGTGTTAATTTTTTTTTATTAAATGTGTTTTAACAACGTGTTAACAAACTTTTTTTTTTATTAAATGTGTTTTAACAATGTGTTAACAAATTTTTATAATATGTGTTTAAACAATGTGTTAACATTTTTTTTTTTTTATTAAATGTGTTTTAACAATGTATGAGCAAATTATTTGTGTTTCACACAATTTTTATAAGACAAGACAATACTTTTTTTTTTTTCCAATCAATTAGATTCGAAAATAATAATAAGAAACCAATAATTTCGAAGTCTAAAAAATTATGATAATTTTGCAGTCATGTTTACGAAAATTTATTTTATTCATACTATTACTGAATTTTACTGAGTTATGTAAACGATCAAAAATACAGAGAGAATAAACATTCCTATGAATGATTGCGCATGACCTATAAATAGCGTTTATTGAGTAACTAAACAAGTAGAGTAATATCTTGAGATACGAATTTCCTTCATTCTTCTATCTCAGTCTTCTTTGGCCAAAGCTCAGAAGTCAAAATATTCTTATCTCAAATAAATTTTTCCCGATGAAATTAATTGAAATAAAATTGATTCATTCCAAACCCCAAAAGTAAATAATTAATTTAAATAATATATAATAACTAATAAATATTGAATATAAACATAATAAAACCAAACACATGCATATGTAAGAGAATCTGAAGAAAGGAACACATGTTGGCCGAACTTATTAGAGTATAGTATTAATTTTTCTTACACTTTGAGTTTGCATAATTTAATTTTCTTTTCACATTTTTCTCAAGATTTCTTCACTTTCATCAACAGAACAATTGAAATGAAACTGTTCTAATAACTTTGTTTTTTTAATAATCTAGGAGAAAAATCGGTTGCCATAACGTAGCTCGTTCTCATTTGCAAACAGTTTATTATGTGCGCTTGGAAATGGGGATGAGATAATGGATAGTTGTAAAGTTCTACAGAGAATCCCGAATCATCCTTTTCTGGTGCCGAGAGTGAATCGAGATCAATTTATACTTGAGACAAGAATTTGTTATAGATATTTTTATTATACGTACAAAAACGCCAGAATCTGAACGTAGTGGTGGTTGTGACGACACTGAACAGACTCGTTTCTCAAACACTGTCTCTTAATTTCAAGGCAAAAATCGACCTAATGACCTGTCGTATATCTAAATATAATGAGTTACTCATATCTCAAAATATCACTGTACTACAAATTCAGTGATGTGAATATGCAAGTAATGATTCGGAAGGCAGCGGACAAATAAAAAAATGTATCAAAAGACCATGTAATGTGATGACATCCAGCGATGACAGACTCTTCCTCCCTTTTAGCACTCATGGATTACTGACTTCCTCTCCATAGTGAGTTGCTTTTCGAATGTTATGGAATAGAGGACTGTTGCATGCGTGGCATTATCTGCTTCCGCGGTTTAAAAATGTCTTCGAGCCAAAGGATGTTGTGAACTCATTCCTTTGCAATGATAATCTTTGGTCGATCCCATTACCATCGATACCTTAGGCTACCATGACCCATACATGAATTCTTTTTTTTTTTTTCTGACCATCTTTCATGATGTTTCAATTTTCGTAAGCATGAGTGCATATAATAAAGAGTGATGGCGATAGATAAATTTGAAAATTTTGACTTGTGGTTTTATAATAACATTAAAATTAATTCTAATCAAGAAAAATGATAATAATAATTAATTTATGAAGCATGCCTTTTTTTTTGACGAATCGTAGAAGAATAAGATATTTTCAACTGTTTATCTTTAACGACTGTTATTACTTTTAGTGGAGATCATGTTGATAGGAGCAACCATATTATATTTATCAGACCACCTTGTTTGTGTCAAATAACTTTCCCCGTATAAATTTTATTTGAAATTTACTTTACAAGCATGCAATAAATAAATAAATAAAATAAAATAAAACTTACGTTTCTTTACATGTAAAATATGAAACGTTAACCATATTTTGCTATTTTTTGTCATTCTAGTTTATTAAACATTATTTATTTATTATTTTTTTTTTCTATATTTCACTCTTAGGCTTCTTAGTAATAACTTATCCAAAAATTTGCAAACAAATAACTGCTTTAAGATCCCTTAAAAGCAGTTTATCTGCTTATCTGATACTGAGGTTAAACGATGTTATATCACCTTTCATGATTTGAGTATCAAATGTAAAAACAGACTATTATTACCTGATCGTAAATTCTGTTCAAAAGTCTGGGGACAACTGGTATAAATGTTGGTTTGAAGGTTTTAATGTCGTCGGTTAAAAGTTTGATGTTTCCTTGTGAAAATCCAACGCATCCTCCGCTCATGTATGCAATGACCTGTAAAGATTTTTTTATTAAAAATTATTCTTATGTCCAGTTTATTAATATATATTCATTTTTAAATGTTTCTAAAAATTTAAAAACAAACTAATATAAATATAAATATATATATATATAATATATATATATATATATAATATATATATAATGTCTTGCCACCACTTATAGAGCTACAATCACTTCACATAATATATAGAGCAATAATCACTTCTTACTGTATTTATTTCTAATAACGAACTTAAGTTGATGATTTGAAGCCTTTCTGTAGAACTTAAAATTTAAGATTTCTACGGCCTTCACAAGCAGTAGAAAGCCACATTAAATTAGTTATTAAGGCATCAGCAACTACACAAAGATGGATTTATTAGATCAAAAATAGCCTCTAGAACTGCACTAACTAAATTAGAAATCAAACATCAGTATTTCGAAATTCTTTGAGACAATTAACCCAATTGTTTAAAGACAAAGTGTGACAGGGTGGTTGAACTCAATAGGCAGCCAGCTGTATATCTGAGTAGTGAGTTTTGGTGTTTTTCGCACAGAAAACAAATGAAGAGATGCGTAAAAAATTCATAAATCTTAAAATGTTATAGATATTTCAGCTGCAAACTGGTAAGCAAAGATTAAAATTAAAATTCGAAAATTTAAAGACGATTTCTAAATTTCTGAGAATCGAAATTGTGATATTATTTTTATAACAAAAAAAAAAAAAAAGAAAAATATTATTCAAAGTGACGAAAGTCTTCACTTACCTGGCAGACTCTTTCAAACATGTGAGCCAGGGGGAGATATGACATAAAGCAGTCAGAAGAGTTTGGCCCATGTACTCCCTAGATAAATAAAATCATAACAAACATTTAATACATCAATGAAATATCAATAAAAAGAACAATTCTTGTCATTTCGTACTATCAAAAATGGTGTCTTGTCTTTTACATGAATGCCACATGCCTATAGTTTGAATACAATAGTAATGTATATGAATGGCATATAATATTGACTGTAGTATCAACGGCTTAGTTTACAAACTATAGGAATCTATCTATAGTTTGTAAACAAATCCATTCATCTTCATCATCATCATTATCATATTTTTAAGAAACTTAATTAAAATTCTTTTGTGATATAAAATTTTATTCCTTTCTGGAGGAAAAGAATTTAGCTGATCACCAAAATTATAAAATAGAAGTACCTGAATTGCTATTTCCCATTCTAAAAAATATACACAATGAAACTATTCTGTTCTTTTTCGTTTTCATTATGTAATATAAAGTAAATTGATTACAAAATCTGCTTTACTAAAATAGTTTAGAATATTTTTGAAGAAACTTGTAGAAAATTTTACAAAAAAAAAAAAATTCATCTACCAAAAATTAAAATATTCAAAAATTTTATGAATTATTTAGAATTTTGAATCATAAAAATGTATGTTCTTCATGCATAAGTATATGTAAAATACTTATTTATGTTTAGATACTTTTTTAAAAAAATTTCTACATTTATGGGGTATAGGTTATGAATTTTATTTTGATTGCATATGTATTAGGCAATATTTGTTTGTTTGACGATAAGTAAAAGTTTCTGACTGTGAGATTTCTTGTTTCTGTTATACTTCGGTAAACAACAAGATATCTTAAAATAGATATCTTTTTGTTAGATATCTTTTTTAAAAATCAAGAGAGAAAAAAATATTCTCTGCAGATTTTTAAACAAAATTTAACGTTTCTAGTTTTGAATATCCTTTTTGCATTCAAATGATAAATTCTTTTCTCAAATCAGTTTTTGGTTTTATAATTAATTGTACCAACAGAAAGGATAAGAAATTTTCTACAATGTACCTTAAGAACCATCACAAAGGTATTAAATTATCTATGGAAATGATTTTATGCATTTGGTATAGAAAATACAAAGTCTAAAAGTGCAAATCTTATCACAAGAAATCATAGAGTCAATTATTTATTACTTAAGGTTTAAAGTACACTAGTATGAAAGGTATTGTTTTACCTTTACGATAATTTCAAGACAGCGTATCATTACATAAACAGAAAAAAACAGAGAATTGCGTAAATAATGTTGCATAATTTGCAGGGAATCGTAAATTATTTAGACAGATTGAATTCTTTGCATTAAAATACCCTGAATAAATTTCTTTTTCAATATTTATTTTAATTCCGTGAATTATTAACTGATGTTGTTAAGGTATATTTTATGCTATCATAGCAATTTTTTTTACCGCTATTATATGAAAACAAAAGCTTAAAATAACGTTAATCAGCTAAAAATATTATTCAGATTGTTATAGGGCAGTACTTCTTGGAGAAGAATGCTATAAAGTCAGATAATGCCAATGACAAAAGTATTAATAGAAAGATTTAAAATATATATATAAATAAAAAAACTGAAATCTTTTCCCCAATTTCAATTTATCATGTGTGAACATAATTTACTGTATGAATACACATAGAAGTATACCAAGGTTCAATAATCGAAGAAAGTTATGGTTATACAAGACTACAAGTTATACTACAAGAACGGGAATTCTGCACTTTAGGGTTCAGCTTGTTTATTTGGCGATTTTTTTCCCCATGCTGTTTGCGTTAAGTCCCCTCCTAAACAAACAAAATAGCCTCTGCGGTTACAAAATACTGCAGTTTTGACGATTTCATATGGAGCGGAAAAGAGACTTGACGAATTCGGAACCCTAAAGTGTAGAATCCCCACAAGAACTATCAAATTCAATAACGACAGGAATATAGCAAAATTTAATAACTCTAGAACTTTATGAAGAAAGCAGCTGTTCAAGTACTACCAGAAGCACTACCAAATTCAGACACAGAAGTCTGTTAAGTGATGGTTAAATTATCTTTAATAAACATAAACTAATCCTTAGACATTATTTTGAGGATACTGAAACAATAATCTGTTTATAACAGGTGGGCTGAACAGTACATAGTCTTAGACATAGATGGCGCTACTAGTATTAAATCCATATGATTTTTAGTTAGCCCTAACCTTCAAAAGACACGTGTATAAATTTGACAGCTGTTGCACTATTAGTATGTGAGTTATAGCATTTTAGTGAAGCAACTTTTGTTAGTTTTGAAAAAATGGATAAAAAGGAATTTCGTGTGTTAATAAAGCATTTCTTTTTGGCGAAAAAAATACTAGTGAAGCCAAGGCTTGGCTTTATAAACATTATTCGGACTTTGCCCCAGGAAAACAAACGTAGAGAAGTGGTTTGCTAAATTTAAACGAGCACCGAGGAGGATGCCCGCAGTGGACGCCCCAAAGAGGCTGTTACCGATGAAAACACCAAAAAGTCCACAAAATAATTTCTGATGACCGTAAAGTGAAGTTGATTGAGATAGCTGAGACCCTAAAGATATCAAAGGTATGTGTTGGACATATCGTGAATGAATAATTGGATATGCGAAAGCTCTGTTCAAAGTGGGTGCCATGCAGAGCTCACAATCGTCCAAAAACAACAATGAATTGATGATTCTAAGCAGTGTTTGGAGCTGCTCAATCGTAATAAACCCGAATTTTTGCGTCGATATGGATAATGGATGAAACATGGTTCCATCATTTCACACCGGAGTCCAATCGACAGTCAGGCGAGTGGACTGCACATGATGAACACTAAAATGCTACAACTCACATACTAATAGTGCAACAGCTGTCAAATTTATACACGTGTCTTTTTTGAAGTTTAGGGCTAACTAAAATCATATGGATTTAACCTATTATTATTAACTTATTATTTTGAAAGGTCTACAATACTACAATACTACCCGGACAATTCAAAATGAACTACAAAAAGCAAGAGACTTGATATGGGTCAATCATTATATTTAGGATCACATATTTCATGCTAGTTTTAAAACACATATAAATAAAATCACAAGGAAATCAGCATTTTAAATAAAAGTTTTCGAAATAAAGGTTTCTCGTGTTGCGCGAGGAGATTAATATGTTTTAAATATAGACTATAATATTAGTTATTCTTTTTGTTTTATAGTTTCACTTTTGCCACTGACGTCTAATCAGGACAACTTCTTTTTCACACATAATAATACACCCCGTACAAAATGTTGTGAAACCAGCATTTACCACGAGTCTGTTTCAAAAGCACTTCCTTACAATGTGCCTCAAGTATGTGAACCTAAAAGAGCTGCAAGCCGTAGATGAATGTCGCGAGTGTTGTAACAGTTCGAAATCAATGTTATTTCTTAAATTACTAAGAAATAATTTTGAAGCATATATTGATTTTGCATTGATAGTAAACAAATAATTTCGACGATACAATTTTTAAACCCTCTTATTTTCATTAACATCAACACTACAACATTTAACTTAAGAGATATATTTAAACTTAGACTCTTTAAACTTTAGAGATTTTTCTTAAGTTAAGCAAGCTATATAAATTAAAGCTCCTAAGTTCCTATTTAAATGCTAAATTTGGTTTAACTATTATTTTATTTTTGCAGTCATATGAAATGTATTATTGAATGTCTTACCATGGTTAGAACAACTGCGCTGCTGCAAGACACAAGATTAGCATGAGAAAGCACGACTCCTTTCGGGTCCCCGGTTGTACCACTGGTATAGCAAACTGTACAAATATCTGGTGGACTCGGTAGCTATAAAAATACCACATTAGTCATTTCAAAATTTTACTTCCTTTAAGATAATATATAACTCAATCAATGACAATAGAATATGTAAATTTATATTAACAATTTTTCTAGATTATGTAAGTAAAATTCATATTGGGCAGAATATTTCTTGTTACAGAAAAAGTAAATTAAATTTCAAATTGTTAATGATTGTGGCTATAATTCTCATTTTAAGAAGATGTTTTTCTATTCATTTATAATATACTAGTAGAGCCTATCCGCGTCGCTGGGCATATATATATATGTGTGTGTATTATTATTCATTTTTATACATCAATGTTTTTGTATAATATTTAACAATTTCATACTAATTTGTATGTTTCAGTATATTATAATCATATGAACGTGCAATACATATTTTATTTAAGTTAGTACACAAGCAAAATTTAAATAAATAATAAATTTCTTATGCATACATTCTTTTATTAATTTTTATTAGGAAGAATTTGCTCTTTTTTTAATATATGTTGTTTTTCTTATAGTCAACCACATACATTTTTAATATTACTGAATTTTAAAGTTTTTAATTTTTAAATAAGTAAAAAAAAAATTGACATTTTTATGTAGGAAAACATTCATTGTTAAATTCTTCTGATGACCCTCACTTATTTACTAAAATTTATATTTTATTGATTTTGTAAATCAAAATTTTGACATTCTCTGAGTGCTTGGTGAAATGTGGAGATATATCGGTCATAATGATATATGGCGATATATCGGTGGTAATGATATATGGTGATACATCAAAAAGGAAAAAAATTAATCTTTTGTTGAAATTTTGATGAGTTTTCTTTTTTTACCATAAAATATAATAATTAAACCACAACAGAAAATGTATTTACCAAAGGTTGACAGGGATGAAGTTTTCCAGCTTCCTGTAAAAATTATAAAGAACATTTTTAAACATTCACTGTTTCGTAAATGATAAAATAGCTGGTTAAAAAAATTTTCGAAATTCACTTTACTTACTTCTACTTCTGAGAAAGATATTAGTTTTATTCCTAATGTTTTCGCTTTAACCCTTAACGTGTCAGACACTTTGTTCATTACGATTACTTGTTTGAGCTGAGGTGTGTTGGGTGCTTCACTTAGGATGTTTTTCAGTTTGTTTTCGTCGTCACAGACAACCAGTTTTATTTTAGCTAGAAGAATAACAATTAAAGTTGAATAATTTTCTCAGAGATAGATATATATATATATATATATATATATATATACACTCAAGAGCCAAAACATTATGGCCACCCCTTCATTTTGCAATGAACTCACCTGGATGACGTGGATGGCACATGATCAGGTGGAAGTGGTATTTAACTGCTGCTGGAGAATCTGAAGAATCATTCTTTCACTTACTTCTGTGTGTGATGGGAAAGGCTGCAGATCTAAACGACTTTGATAGAGGGCATATTGTAATGGCTCGAAGGCTCAGAACAAGTATTTCCGAAACTGCAAGACTCGTGGGTTGTTCGCGATCTACAGTTGTTAGTACTTATGCAAAGTGGATGAATGACCGTGAAACCAGCAGTAGACGACATTGTGTTGGACGTCCACACGCTATCAAAGAAAAAAGTCGTCGGAAACTGTCTCGCATGGTGAAGCAAAACCGGAGCCAATCAGTGGCTCAGCTGACAGCCCAATACAATGCAGGGCCAAGTAGGATAGTATCGGAGCACACTGTTCAGCGGACACTGTTGGATATGGGGCTACGCAGAAAACGTCCCACACTTGTGCCTTTGCTGACCAAGCGTCATCGCCAACTGCGCCTGCGCTGGGCCCGTGAACATCGTGACTGGTCCATGGATCAGTGGGACATAGTTGCCTGGTCAGATGAATCATGGTTTGTCATTCATCACGCCGATGGCCGTGTCAGGATACGCCGTATTCCAATTGCTCCCTCAATGCGAACAGTTGCTCCCTCTATGTACAGTAGGTCATACACAGGCCGGTGGTGACGGTATTGTGCTTTGGGGGACGTTCTCTTGGGCGTCTCTGGGACCCGTGGTTGTGGTAGAGCAGACCATGAATGCTACAGGGTATCTGAACATCATTGCGGACCAATTGCACCCTTACATGGCCTCTGTTTTCCAGCTGGAAATGGAATGTTCCAACAGGACAACGCCCCTTGTCACAAGGCTAAATTTGTGTTGAAGTGGTTCCAGGAACATGATGCTGAATTCCAGTTAATGTCCTGGCCGCCTAACTCACCGGATCCCAATTCGATAGAACACATTTGGGATGTCCTGGGACGGCAGCTCAGAGTTCAAAGACCACCAATTCGCAATATCTCGGATTTGCGTGACCGTTGCTTAAACATCTGGTACAATCTGTCTCCGGCCATCTACCAAGGACTAGTGGCATCCATGCCAAGGCGGGTTGAAGCTGTGTGGCGCGCCAAAGGTGGGCCAACTCGTTATTGACAGGTGGTCATAATGTTTTGGCTCTTGAGTGTATATACATATACTACTAACTATATATATATAATAAGATTAATTTATTTTTAAGATTAAAAAATTATTAAGTACACCACGAACCAAATATCTAAAAATAATCGATGTGATAGAATAAAAATATTTTTCATTTTTAAATCTTTTAATTATTTATTGTGAAATTAGAAGTAAACGCCAAAATATTAAAATACCTTTAAATGATCATGTTCAGGTTTTATTATTAATCCTCCTTTATATAAATTTTAAAATCAGACATCGCATTTATTCTTGTTTAATTGTTTCTTATCCCACTTTGTAGACAGGAACATCTAGACCAAGCCTAAGAACCCTCGTGATCTCATGGAAGGAGAGAAGGGAGTGCAGCTTCTATTGTGATGGAGCACCCGTAGCTAGAAGTCTGACTTGGTTCGGTGGCTCTGAAGAAGGAGGGCAGTGCGCAGTACCTTCTGAGAGTACTTTTAGGGGGAACTACCACGCATTTGCTTATCGTAGGGAAGAAAATCCGGAAGACTCCCACCAGGCACCCCCGACTAACAAGGCAAGATTCTGAACATCACAAACGCCATCGAGTCTCTTGTTTTTTGAAATAATGTCTACAACAAAGCCACCAGGTAATTAAACCTCCGCTCTAATGCTCACCAGCGGCGAGCGTTGCCACAAGTCGGGCACATTTATTCTTTGTTATTTATGCGTTTATAAAAATAATTTTTAATGAGTTTTAAAATATATAGTATTTTTTTAGGTAATGCATAATCTGAAAATTATGTTTCCTTTTCAGCATATAAATCAAAAATCTGATTAATGTTTTAAATTAATAACACATATTTAAGAATAAATGTCAATTTTTAAAAACACTTTACTTTTATGTAAATAATTAGCTTACAGAAAAACACATATATGTTGCTTTTAACTAAATGACACAATTCAATAAATTTATAAGAAATTCCACATATATTTATTTTCAAAATATTATTTCGATAAACAGGAGCTTTTGGAACATAAAAATTTAAATGATATAAATAATTACAAGAAACGAACAGTTAAAAAGAATATATGAATTCAAATATTCATACCTTGATTTATGATGTAGGAGCATGCATTTGGTCCTAGAGTATCGTATAAAGGTACTAGAACTGCTGATTGTCGGAAACAGGCATGTTCCGTGATTACCCACTAAAAAAAAGAAAGTGCACTTTTGTTGTACATTGTTTTTATTATAACGACATAACTTTTTATTGTAGATCGTTCTTATTATTGCAACATAACTTTTATTACAACAAAGTAATTCGCATAAAAAGTAAAGTCAAATGTTTAGCAATATGTTATTTCCCATTAGTAGTGCATGCTTTCTAACATATTAGAATGTTCGATTAAAGTGCTACAATCACTGCTTTGACAAATGAGTAGATTCGCTGCCTTGTCACAAAGATTTCACATATCTGCTAGCAAGGTACTTGGTTCACGATTCTTTTTTTTTTTTTCCATACAACATGCAAATATGTGTAAAATATATGCTAAGGGTATTAAATTTTTCCTTTGTAAAAAGTACAATTAAGGGCCTGATGGCCGAGTGACTAGCACTCGGTGCTACAGATTTCCGGTTCGAGTTCCGGCGGTGCCATGGATGTTTGTAGAGGTTTGGAAGCTACTTGAAATCGTAGGTTACAGTCTAGTATGACTGTTGGGCGTACTGACAACATTACTCCGTAAGAAGAAAACTTCTCCTGTCTTGAAATCTACCAGTAGGCAGACGGCCTTTTCCCGATGATGATGATGAACGTACAATAATGATCTTAACAATAATGATCTGACGTGTTTCACAAACAGCTCACAGACTGATGATGAAGTGAAGACATTACCTTCCGAAATAAAACTTCCCAGGTACTTTGACTATCGATGCCAAATGTTTTACACACATTTACAATTTGCATCAAGTCTCTTACTTTCTGAAAGCAGTGACAGCAATGGAATACCATTAGCCTATTCGAACTTGCACGCTATTTGTGCTCGTTACTAATTGCCAATGAGTAGTCACCATCATATTGATGACAACAATCCAAAGCCTCTTCATTTTTCTCCTTTTTTTTTTTTTTCAAATTTTCTCAGCCAGAAATTATATCTTCTTCCACTTGTAATGGACTCAATGACAGAACCTAGAACTAGACCTGGTCTTCTGTATGCTAAACAGAGGGCTACCCTCCCTAATAACGTTAAGCAAAGAAATTTATCTATTTGTCCATTTAATATAAAAATTAATTAATTCGATTCAAGACATATTATTGACATGTATAACCAAATTAAATAGAATCTGATCACTATCTACGACTTGCTCTACTAAGAATTTAAAATTCCTTTTCTTAGCACATATTTATTGTGTCTTATCCTTAGTGTCCTGCAGTGCGGTACAGACATCTCGTGAATAATAATGTACTCATAGATTTAGGGAAAGGCACAGCGGAGGAACACCTATAGGAGATGGATCACCCGTAGATAGAAGTTTGACTTGGTTCCGTGTCGCTGAAGAAGGAGGGCAGTGCCTTCAGGGAGAACTTTCGAGGAAACTGCCCCGCATTTGCATATCGTATGGGAAGAAAATCCGGAAAACTCCCTCCAGGTAGTTTGACTAATAAAGCAAGATGCTGAACATCACAAACGCCACCAAGCCTCCTCGTTTTATTAAACAGCGTCTATAACAAAGCCGCCAGCAGATTGAACCTCAGCCCTAATGCTCACCAACGGCGCACGTTACCACTGAGCCACGAGTCCAGCAATACATTTTTAAAAATGATATGTAAAATAAAATAAATAACTAATTAAGTTAAAAATTTTAAACGCTTTTCAATGCCTAATATTTATTTGATTTAAAAAAATTTGTAAAAAATGTAAACAAGATGAATAGTTTAGTTGCAATATCTAATTGCATAATAAGATTAATACCTCAGGACAATTTCGAGCATATAATCCTATAAATGTTTCTTGTCCTGGTTTCATTCCAAAATGTACTAAACCCGCAGAAAAGTTCTTTATTCTCTCTAAAACCTGAAAATATAATTGTTGATAGTATTAAGTAATATAAAACATTTAGAAAACAATAACATAAAATCATTTTATAAAAACAAGATGCTTAAAAGCTTAAAAATACCTCATTATAAGACATGTAAGAATAAGAAGAGTCTTTCGAAGGTCTCCATCCTAGGCAAGGACCATTATTTGAAATTTAAAGAGATCATAAAGTTCGTTTCATTTATTTTATTTAACAAAGAACTATTGCATATTTTTCAATTAAATACTGTAACGTCTCGGCATATACTAGATTTATAACGGCTTCAAGAAGAGAACCACTTCCAGGTCCCTGGGAATACTTTAAATTGTATTTATAAGCATTTATATACATATATATAGAACTCTATTTACAAAAAAACGAAAACGAAAGAAAACTAAAGATTTAAATTTGATTCACAAATGCAGTTCACACCAAGGACGGAGATTTTCAGAGTTATCGCGTACTCGACGAATCTAATGCACTGGTCCACAGCAGACCTTAATTAGCACACGGTGTGGCACACGAAACCACAAAGGGCTCACTTTGTAAACTAGCAGAAAATTCAGCCTATTCAGTCAGTTCAGAGAAAAAAAAAGAAAAAAAACAACATTATTCTGGTCTACTCGTCACATAACTCTCTCTCTCTCTCCTCTTCACCAAAAATCTAATTTTAAGACAATCCGTCAAGACGGGAAGGGATCCGCTTCCCTCACTTCTCATTGAAATAGACATTCCTCAACTCGTGGTCTATCACTAAACACAATGGAACAACTCATGGTGTAGTTCATATTCAGTCTGTAATTGTTACGACCTGTGAAGGTCGCACAGAAATTCGCTAATTTCCTGAATCTCATTATACATGATGCCGAATATCTGCTATCAGATTTGAGTGACAGGCTGTTCTCATTAGCACAAAACACTAATTGCCGGTAATATAACTACCCACAATAAAACTCGTCTGCTGTCTAATTTGAGTGACGGGTTTATTACACATATTTATCAAATAATATGCATTCCTCTCTTCTGGGAATGAAATAACAAAACTCTTCTCATGAGAAAAAAAATCACCATTACTCACTATGCGCAAAAACCTCTTTAATAATAAATAAAAATCTCTATAAATTTTTAAAAAGCACTTTTTAATCATAAAATTATTTTTTCACCAATTTTCATTTGAAATTTCTGCCAACATTCAATTTATTGAAGAAATAATTACAACAAATTTAAGACAAAATTCCTTTTAAACGTCTAGAACATTTTGCTATATTCTAGTTTTGAAAAAAAAATATAAATAATAAATAAATCGCCACACAAAATTTGAAAAAAATAATAAAACAGAAAGAGGGAATCAATTTTCAAAATTAATGCTCTAATTTAAAAAAATGAAACAAAATTTTCGAATTGTTTTTATATATATATATATAAAAAATAATTTTAAAAACAAACTGAACGAATTGATTTAATAAATCTTCCTCTGTGCAAATATCTTGAAATCAGGAATAACTCTTTCAACATTTTATTTAAATATGTTTTAAGAATATTTAACCTTTAATATTTTGTATGCTTAAAGACATTTATAAAAAAAAAATAACATTTAGTACAGAAAAAAAAAATTTGCCAATGTTTTTTATTTATTAGCTTTTGAAAAAACCATTAAAACATAAATAAAAATGAAATTATAATTCATAATTTTAAAGAATAGTAATGCCGAAAGAATCATTTAAATCACAAAAATAATACACTAATTTAAGAAATAATTTTTCCTGAAAGAAAAATTGAAAAACAAAAATAATAAATTAACATTTAATCGATTCATTTGTTTATTATCGATATAAAGCGAGTGAATAAAAAAATAAATTTATTTATATTGATAACGTTCTTAAAATACCATCAAACTAGTTGAAACAAAATTATCTTAGTTTAGCTTTCTGAATGAGAAATTTAACAGATGCATTCATAATTTTTTTCCAAAACCAATTGTGCTTAAGCATCAAAACTATAACTCAAATTGAAGGATGAAATAATTTTTTTTTCTTTTATCTTTTACGTAAATGATACGTTATCTTTAAACACGTTTCACTTTTACCTACCATAGAATAAAAACCAATCTACACTTATAGTATCTAGTATTTAGAAATGAATGAACGTTATTTTAATTAAAAATGGTCCAGGAAATTTAAATTAAAATTTTTTGATTATTGTTAATCCGTGTTTAAAAAAGAATATACACCATAACTTGTTATTTGTAATTCATAACACAAATAATTATAGAAAATAATTTACAAAACTTTGGATGAAACGTCTTTAGAACATCCGGGAAATCAGAAACACCATTAAAAATTGTCTTTATAAGAGATTGATTCAAATATATTTGTCATGAGAATAGTTTTATCGAGGAATATATGTCCTCAAAACTTTCTAACTGCATTCATATATGTATGTTAGTAAAAAATTATTTTTCTTTGATTGTATTACTAAATGTATATATATGTATAATTATATTAATATATAATAATAATTCATTATTTATACTTAATTATTTATTATAATAATTTAATTAATTACGTTAATACTATATATATCATTTATAAATTGTTATTAATGAACGAAAATATTATATTTTTTATTAAAGAAAAATTATTTTTTTTAGTAACATACAGTTGTGAATGCAGTTAGAAAATTCTGAGGACATGTACTATATATATATGTGTGTGTGTGTGTGTGTGTGTGTGTGTGTGGTGTGTGTGTGTGTGTGTGTGTGTGTGTGTAGGATTTGTTTGTCTACTAGTCCAATTAGCAGATCAGCGTCACTGAACGGTATGTGTCGATCGAAAAGTTTTCCCTGTGTGTGGGAGTAATGAACTCTGAACTTTGACCCCAGAAGAAGAGGACAGGATTCCGAAAGCAAGGTTGGCGGTCAACAAGAGCTATAGCTGCGTGATGCAGTGAGAGAATGGAAATGGTGGCAAATATTTATATAACCCACAATTATTAATTATTGTAAATATAGCCGTAAATAATGTGTAATTAAATATAGCTAGAAAAGGAACATTTTGTTTCTTCATTTGTTTTCAAATTACACCCTAGACACTGACCAAGCCACCACACCCTATATATATATATATATATATATATATATATATATATATATATATATATACTTTCAAAATATTATAATGGATTTGCATTCTTTATAAAAAATAAAATTTCTATTTTTATTTCATTCAATGAAAGATTCATTTGGCATGATTCCAGTAGCAAAACTAATTGAAATTGAATTAAATTCAGTACTCTATTCTAATAGAAATTTTACTTAAAATTCTTATTTATATTATATAAGTATTTTAAATAAATTTTCAAATTGAAGGATGTAATGATTTATACATTAATGATATTATTACTAATATTAACGAAATAAAAAAAATAATAAAGATTATAATTTTAATTGAAGCAGAAAGTCATGCAAATACAACACAATTTTATTTAATTTATTTATTATTATTATTTTATTTATTTTATTTATTTATATTTATTTTTTTTTTTTTATTTATTATTATTTTTTATTTTTTTTTTTTTTTTTTAATTTTATTTATTTATTTATTTTGCTCATCTTTAGTATGATTCAGAAATTTAAATGTAAAACTCTTATGCGAAAAATTAAAAAAATCTGATTGTTTTTGGATTTTCATATTTCTATCTCGCGAAGCAATTAGAGATGTTTTTATTTTTCCTTCCGGTATAGAAACCCATTTCCTCATTTTAGACGCACACATCGAAAGAAAAAAAAAAAAGGAAACAAAACACAATTCATATTAATTTTCCTTCATGGAAAAAGCAATTACATATCAAAGAAATTAAATCACATCCGGTATCCATACTAATTCAATGTTACAAAATGAAAGCAATTGAATAAAAACGATAAATATGTCATGATGATCATAAGATTTATAAAGTAAAAATAGAAGTAAAATTCTATTATTGAATAGAATAATCATTATTATTTCTCTGCAATATTCACTACTTTCTATGGTAATATGTGTGAAGGAAGAATTGTCAAATTACTTGAAACTTTAGCTCCTCTGTGCATTATTTGGTAAAGAGTTCTTGCGTCTTCAAAACAGTATTCAAGAAGCTTTCCATCGGGATAGTAACGGGAAGTTCTTGCTCTGTCTGGTCCCTGAAATCATTTAAAGAAATTTGGTTTCATAAATAAATCATCAGAATATTATATAAATAGCATACGCTTTTGAGAAAATAATAATTAATTAAAAAATTTTTTGTACTTAATTGCAATTGCATTGTCATTTAATTGAATAAATCCTATTTTAAGTCAATGCAAAACTTTGACTACTTGTATTCTATAGAAATCATTTTCAGTTGACTTATTATAGTTTATATAATTGAATTTTAAGATAATTTTATATTCTGAGATACTGAAATTTTCTACCGAACTACATTTATAGAAAGTTGTTCTGTATTTTTGTTTGACATTTTCTGAATAGTCCGTTGAACTATATGATTTGTATGCTATTCTTTCTAATTCGATTTTTCCTTCCCCTTATCCCACTTGGTAGACAGCAACATCTAGCTTAAGTCCAAGAACCAGTGTGGTTTCATGGAAGGTAGGAAAAGGGAGACAGCTTTTGTTCTGATGGTGCACCAGTAGGTAGAAGTCTAACCTGGCTTCGTGAGGTTGAACAAGGAGGGTAGTACTTTCCGGAAGGACTTTTTAGGGGGAACTACTCTTCATTTGCGCATCGCATGGGAGAAAACCTGGAAAACCCGCATGGTGACCCCTCCTATCAGGTAGTTCGACTCACGAGGTAAGATGCTGAACATCACAATCCTTATCGAGTCTACTTGTTTTTTGAAAAGTGTTTATAACAAAGCCACCAGAGGATTGAACCTCCGCCCGAACGCCCACCAGCTGCGCGGGTTGCTACGAAGCCACGAGTCGGATATTCGAAAATGTTTATACAGTGAATTAAATACTGTTATCTAATGTTTGCAAAGAAATTTTTTAATGCTGATGGCTAATTGACTAGCGATTTGGTTTTGGGTTCGAATCCCGGCGGTGAAATTGATATTTGTAGTGGTTTGAAATACACTTTAAATCGTATGTACCGGTCTAATGCGACTATAGAGCGTTGGGCGTAGAGCTGACAGCCTTGCCCCGTAAAAAGACAGCATCTCCTATCTTAAAATGCAGATCGCCATGGGGCAGTTTCGCCAATGATGACGATGACTAATGTATTATTTGAATTCGAAGAAAATATATAAATCGTATAATTCGCTACATGATGAAGTTTAATTCATTCTCACATTGAGTCTTCACTTGGCTTCTCAATATATATATTCTACATAAATTCGAACGACAGGTTCAATCTGTTTATTTAAAATAAAAAAATGACCTATGCTAATTCTTATTAAATTGCCAATTAAGATTATTTCATTTACTAGAAATCGCATTAATCCAGATCAGACAGTTAATCTCCTTGTTATATAAATAGAAATGATTCACTTTAATATATGTTTTTAGAAAGTGAAGAACATAAATCTTTAAGTATTGAAAAGGTTTCGTAAAATAAAAATGCATTGATACTCCTATCTTTACTGATTTAAAGACTTAATCCATTGGACGGTTTGCTTTTCTTTACTTCCCTATGTGTTGGTAAAATTCTTAAAATATTAGATGGAATACTCACCGGTAGTTCTTTGGATTGCTTGGTTAGATCGACCATAGGGGTGAGAGGTGGTGGTAGGGTGGACATGTAAAATGAAGTTGCAACAGCAGCAGCCCCGGACAAAGCAGCAGCGCCAAACACGCTGCCGATGTATTGCAAGTAGTCCTCCATTCTTCAGGTTTTCTTGAAAGAGATTGAAAGGCTTATTGTTATTTGTTACTAAAAAAAAAAAAAAATCTAAAATCTATTACAAGAATAATACAAGATTTAAATATAAATTAGTATAAGATATCATAATAAGTCTAAGTGGTTTATTAATAATTTTTAAATGTCTCTTCGCTATATGAAATATGAATTTTTTTTTTAATTTTAAATCAGTCGAAAATTTTAAAATTTTAATTTTCTAATTTTTAATTGAAAATTGGTAAGGTTTCGTAATCTATCCATTTATTTATTATTTAATTAAATTTCATAAAAATTATTTGAAAGAAAAACATCCCCAAAAAAAAAAAAAAAAACAACCAAAGATATTATTAAACAGCATGTTGATATTAATTTTAAAAATACTTTCTAATTAAATATATTTATATATATGAAGTTTAAATGTTCTCTTGTTAAAAATGTATAGTTTATTCATTTAAGCGATATTATCAGTGGGCTTTGAATATTTTAATTAATATTTTTTAAATTATAAATTACAATTTTAATGAAATCAAGATTAAAATCTGAAGAAGTGCAAGCATATTCAAAATGTATATTTAATTTATTTAATTTAATAAAGAAAATAAATGTTTCTTATGGCTAAAAAGAATATAATACGTTTAATTAGAGATAAATAATTTAAATTTCATGTCTGTATTTTTACCAATTTATTGCCACGTGTGATTGTGCGATTGGACAAAGGTCATCGAACTTTTACAGAAATGTATAAAGTTTAAATGTTCTCGTATTAAAAATAGTATAGCTTTTCATTTAAAAATATTATCAGTTGGCTTTGAATATTTTAATTAATTTTTATTACAAATTTAAATTACAATTTTAAAGAAATCAAAGATTAAATTTTCAAGAAATACAAACCTGCACAAAATCTATATTTAATTTATTGCGATTTGAGATTTAAAATAAAACCTCATGGTCAATGACATTTCTTTCTTACGTTATTAACATTTCTTACATTATTTCTAATGTTTTCAAGATTTCTGACTAAGCTGACGTACTATTGATTTTTATGTAAATAAATATGAGAGACATTAATTTTCGCTTGATGTGACTTCAACTTTTAGATATGAAATGATTTTTTAATAGTTTTACTACATAAATTATTCTTCCTTATTAATATGAATATTTAATCAATAAATATATTAAAATATATATTGTAGTTATTTTTATTTATGTTCCATTTTAAGTAAAATTAATTAATGCAAATTTCATTACTTGTTGATCTGTTAACGAAATTTAAGCAAAGCTATTTTTACTGTTACTCTATTATTTTCGATGAAAATTTCATAGAAGTTTTCTCATAAATTAGCAGCTTTCTTTTTTGAAGTTGGCGTTTTATGTTTGTACAAAAATCATTAAAAAATAAACAATAATAAGTCTGTCACTTTCAGTGATTCAAGTCAATCAGAATCCAATTCCAAAAAAGAAATCTTTTAAATTTATTTTTAAGGAGTTTTTTACCAAATAAACCATGGTATCGCTGCTGAGTTCAAAATTGACAATTTTGAAAAGTCTTTCTCAAAGGAAGAGAAATTTTCACTGTTCAAATGCTTACTTAAAATTTTACAAACAAGAAAATTTTGAAGTTTTATATTCATACGTAACATAATTCCAAAAAAATTATGAGGACTAGAAAATTAATTTTCCTTATTGTATTCAATAATTTTCAATATATTAAATGAATCAAAAATTACCTACCACAAATTCCCTGAATTAAAAAGATTTGCAATGCTTTTTTAATGCTAAGTTTTAAAAATAAATCTTTTAACGAGAACAACCTAAAAATGTCTGTCATCGATATTCCATTTTTAATACTGAAGAATTATCAACAAATGTGATATAGAATGTTATCTGGACTGTCTTCTTTTGTCATCTTTATTATTTTTATAGAACATTGACACTATAAATCGCTGGACCGATTGCCCAAGTAAACAAACAAGCACTTCTAATAGCAACATATGATTACAAAATAAACATTAAGCAAACAATTGAATAAATTTTGCCTTTAGTCACCTAATTTGGAGACCACTCTAAAATTAGAAGTACTGAAAAATGAATTTCTAATAACAGAATTGAACTTTGAATTGGAATGGCTTATCATTCTGAATTATTATCTTAATTTTTCACAACAGTTTCCGTTATTTGTATGTTGCTCCTCACACTTAGTGATTGTAGAAACGATTTTTAGAACCTCGTACGAAGGTCCAAAGGTTATTACGCAGTAAGATTAGCGTAACGTGGTGTGATGTGCCTTATCTACACTCTAACAAAAAAGAGAGAGAGAGAATGCTCCTATCAAATTAGAAATAGTTTGAAGTATCATAGATTATCTGGACATTTTTTTTTTTTTGCAACCTTCATTCGATACACCCAAATTTTTTGTGCTACATATCCCCCCCTTTGATAAAATACAACTTTTGTTTCAATGTAGCAGTTTCAATGCAGATCGACATTCAGTATTTTCATTGAGATTGATTACATCATTATACTTTTATTTAGAATCCAAATCAATTATTTTTACAGTGTGTCCGGAAGGGATTACTATGAAGGTGATGAAATAAATTTGGAAGAATAAATAAAGAGTTTTCGAAAAAAAAAAAAAATTCGTCTTACTTTTTGGGCACAGTTGTATATATTTTAGATATCTCAATTACTATTAAAAAAAATTTCAGGATGAACAATGAATGATTAACTAATGTTTTTTTTTATTGCCAATGGCAGGCTACAAAAAGCAATAAAATAAAAGAAGGATTATAACAACAACAACGACGAAAACGAAGAAAATCACATAGTGACATGTTTAGCCCATAAAGACCCTAGCTAGAATTAGTAAAAGAAACAAGTGCAGGGCAGACAGGAAGGTGGGATGAATCCATGTCCTCTCCCAGATTGCAGAGCATGTATTTTGGGCTTTCAAATATTCTCATTCGGAAAAGGTGATTGGCCAAACAATTATGGCCAGTCAGAAAAGGGCGACTGCTTTAAACCTGGGCTGATCAGGAATGTTTAGAATAAAATTAAACCAAATTTTGGCAATGTTTGACTAATGTGTTACGCTATATAATTGTTTTATAATTATATGGCGTAATTATTACGATATTTATTACGCAATGGAAAATTATATAGCGTATATTATTACACTATATAATTTTCCCATTGTTCATAAATATTATGGACCCATTTTTAACTTACTTATATATTACGTTGTACTATGCATTAACTAGCATACAAGATGGTGCAGGTTCTATTCTATGACACTAATACGGATTTGATTCTATTGTCGATTCGCACTACTATAGATTCGATTCGATGGCGCTACTATCATTGCTTTCCAAAATGAATTCACTTCTGTATTTTCATTGAGGTACATCATTATACATTTAATTAGAATTAATTTCTACTCAAAAATTCATTTCAATATTTCATACGTCATATTTTATATATTGTTACTATTGAGAATTTTACAAGATAATAAATAAATGATTGACTAATGTACTAAGCTATATAATTTTATTATATTGTTCAGAAATATTGTGGACCCATACGTAACCTACGTATATATTAAATTGTGCTATCCATTAACAAGCGTACAAGAGGGTTTGATTCTATATTAATACTGATTCTATTTTACTATCGATTCGCAATACTAGCATTTCTATGCAAAATTAATTCATTTGGTGGTCCGATTATTTGGTAGAGTTTCCAGGAATTTTTCCTATACGACATTCAAATGTGAGACAATTTACCTTTGAAAGTCATCCCAGAAGAATCTTCTCCGCCCACGCCGTGTTAGGAGAAAATATTTGCACATTGAAATGATATCTATTGTCATAAAAATGTCAACATCACGAAGTCTCGAAACTTCTAACTAGCATAGATAAATCTAGCATATTTTAGGCTAGAGGGCTGAACACTATCACCTCCAATACTGGATATAGAAAATATTAATAATTAACTAATACAATCAAAGCTGATTGTAGTTAATTAATTATTAATCAACGTGATGTTAATTCTTATGTAACAAAAAAATTAAGATTTATTTTCAAAATTCATATGTTGATTTTTGAGATTTTAAAGCTCATCTTTTGCAGCTGTTATCAGCTTGAACGAGACACGTGTTATCTTGCATTTTATCCATCAAGGTTTTCTGAATAAAATGAAAGTTATCACTGAAATAGATATAAATAGTCACAATAGCATATTACTTAACAGTACAGAAAATTTTTTATTTTATAAATAGTTGTGAGCAGTTTTTGTACTTATAATTGTATATAATAGCAATCAATATCAAATCAAATATTGAAAAATAATATGTGTAAAACAAAAGATTTATGTTTGTGAGTATATGTATTTCTTATAACTCCAAAACGTTTTGCTTGGGAAATGAAATTAAAAAAAAACTATTTAAAATTTATATATTATTTATTTAATTACGAAATAATTTTTTAACAATACCAATAAAATTTTAAAACAAGTAATATAAAAAAAAAAAATTTTTAAGTCAATTCCTACTTTTTTTTTTACTATATTGCAGAAAGTCCTTTATAAATAATTTTCATTAATTTTTTAAGTTAAAAATTCTCTCTCTCACTAATTTATTCACATGTTTCATTTTCCATTTTGTTCCTCCTTGACTCAGACTACAACCCAGAATGAAAAAGAATCCAAAAAGATTTTGAAATTTTTTTCTAGCGATCTACACGTTTCGCCACTGACGGTATTTATTCCTAAATTTATAGCCTGCTAAATATCTTATATAAGAGAAATATATTTCAAATATAAAACTAAAATTAATTAATTAAATTTAATTAAGGAATTAATAGGATTGGACAGGTATACTTATATCTGTGCTCTATTTTCTAATGATTATTTGTTTTGATTTTCAATGTAAATGGGTTAAAAACTTTAAAAGAACTTCGTTTCTGAAAATTAAGAACCTTTTTTACTTTGCTTTAAAAAATCCAAGCATAAATAAATGAAAACGTCTCTTAGATTCACATTCTTTGTAAAATAACAAGTAAACAAATTTTTTAAAGTCAATTCCTTCTTTTTTTTTTCACTATATTGCAGGAAGTCCTTTATAAATTATTTTCATTCATTTTTTTAAAGTTTATCTGGCGCCATCTATTGGTAGATATATGCAACTTAAATCTAAAAAACTAAAATTAATTAATTTAATTTAATTACTGAATTAATATTTGAAAAAAAATATTAACATAGAGTGCCATCCACTACAAGTTTAAAAAGTGTATTTGAACTTGAGTGGATGAATAAAAAAGTATTTTATTAACGATTGAAAATTTGAACAAGATATATATGGGGAGAGTGTGAGCTAATAGTAGGAATTGAAAGACACATTTTGTTTAATTTTAAAATTTAATATTATTTTATTTTTTTAATGCATCAAAAATGTATCCTATTGATAATTTGGTTTTTATTATAATATTTGTAAGTTTTTACAGAATATTGATAGACACGTTTATTAATAAACAGATATTAAATTTTTAAAATCGTTATAAAAATTTTATTTTATCAAAATTTAGAAAAATAATTTCTAAAAATATTGAGATTATTTATATATTTCAATACTATATATATCGATGCTTCAAATATAGAGAAAGCTATCGAATATTCTGTGATTCATATTATGGCAAGATGGCAGATATTGCTACAAGCATTTAATATTCTTATAATACATTTGAGAGGAGAAATTGCCAATAAACAAAAATATCCTTTAATTTTAATAAAGAAACTGTAAATTCTTTGTTCATTTTTTTGCTTTGCTATTTTAACAAAAGATCAGTAAAAGTTTTAAAATATATAATGTAAATTAATGAAAAGTATAATTGTTAAATAAAGCATATTAATTTTATGAAATAATCTAACTTAAATTAAAAGTTAAACTGTTGTTGCAGTTCTAATGCAGCTGGCAATACAGAGAAAGTTAATCTTTATGCCATTAGCAAGGGCTGCACCACTGTTACTCATTTAACACAAGTAACCCTACCCCTAAAAAATTAATCTGATAAATGTAAAACAAATAAAGCTTTTGATTCTAAATGGCTATAATTCTAACCTGAATTTTAAATTTTATGATTGTTATTTTTTAATGAAAAAAATAAAAATAAATCTATATTCTATGCATGTCTTGTGCCTAGATTTATAAAATTTCAAATGTATTAAATTGCACACTTTCCAAAATTGTAGCATTTATTAAATGCGTGTATAAAAAAAACAGAAAAATTAATATAACTGAGAAAAACAAAGCATTACATTTCAAAGGTTAAAAATTCATTTTATCCCCCATTATTCAAGATATTCTTTAGAAAAAGCTGAACAATGAGAGGGATGCATTCTATCAACCCTTTATCAACTGATAACAGACTCGGTTTTTTGAAGAATGCATACTCGTGCCAAATACTAAACACGTGCTTGAGTACCTTGAATTATCTGAAAGAAATGATGACAAAGTAGACTTGTAATCCACTACAATATTCATAATAGTTTTGCTTAGCTAGAATAAAATTGAATCGTACGATTTTCAAAAAAATTAAAAATGTATATTTGAATTTTTTTTTATCTTCGGATGTAAGCATAATATTATTGGTTTTGGAATGGACTGAAGAATAGTGTGTTGACTTTTCGAATTAAGGAAGCTATTTGAAACCTTAAATTCGAAGTTGAATGAAACGTTTCCTTGTCTATGATGGTGATTATAAACTCTCACAATATTGTCAGGTGATGTGAAGTAGTAACAATAGTAGTATGCCTTGTATAGACACACAAAAGGTGAGTTTAAGGAGAATGAAGGACGATGCGAACACATCAGATGCTTCCTCTACAGGCGCTTGATCCCAATTGCTGAGCACCAATGATTGACCTTCTTTTATAATGAGTTTTGACTTGTGGTTTAGTAGTATGCCAAAGATAGACACTAAAAATATGTAGGTTGAAAATTTCACCGTTTAAGGAGAAAGATGCAGACACATTAGATGTCCCCTGGGTTTACTCGATCCAAATTGCTGTGGCACCAATGAAACCTTCTTTTATAATGTTTTGAAATGTGGTGTAGTTATAGTAGTAGCAGTATACCGAAGATAAACACAAAAAAAAAGTAGTTTGAAAAATTCCTCCATCAGATTTAAAAATAAAGGTGAAAGATGCGAACACATTGGATGCCCGCCTGAGGGTGATTGTTCCAAATTGTTACGGCACCAATGACAGGCGTTCTTTTTTATATTGAGTTTTGACTTGTGGTATAGTAGTATGCCAAAGATAGACACTACAAATAGGTAAGTTGAAAAAATTCCTCAGTTGAGTTTAAGGAGAAAGATGCAAGCTCGTTAGATACCCCCCAGGGGATATTCGATCCAAATTGCTGTGGCACCAATAGCAATCCTTCTTTTATAATGAGTTTTGGCATATAATGTAGTAGTAGTAGTAGTGGTGGTGGTATACAGAAGATAAACAAAACAAAAAATATGTAGCGGAAAATTTCCATCATTGGGTTTAAAAAGAAAAGAGAAAGATGAAAATACATTAGATAATCCTGGGGGAGGGGGGTGAGAGCCCGATCCAAATTGTTAGCTCCAATGTCAAATCTTCTTTTTATAATGAGTTTTGACGTGTGATGTAGTAGTAATAGTAGTATACCGACGATAAACAACAAATATGTTGCTTGAAAAGTTCCTGCATTGGTTTCAAAAATAAAGGAGAAAAAGAGGCCAACATATTGAACGCCTTCCTAAGGGTGTTGTTCCAAATTATTGTGGCACCAATAACAGGGGTTCTTTTATAATGAGTTTTGACGCGTGGTATAGTAATATGCCAAAGATAGACATTACAAATAGGTAAGTTGAAAAATTCCTCCTTTGAGTTTAAGGAGAAAGACGCAAGCACATTAGATGTTTTGGGGTACTCGATCCAAATTGCTGTGGCTCCAACAGCAAACCTTATTTTATAATGAATTTTAACATGTGATGTAGTAGTAGCATACCGAAGATAAACACAAAAAAAATATGTAGTTTGAAAAGTTCCTCCGTTAGATTAAAAATAAAGGAGAAAGATGTGAATACACTGGATGCACGCCTGAGGGTGCTTGTTCCAAATTGTTGGGGCATCAATGAAAGGCTTTCTTTTATAATGAGTTTTGACGTAGGTCATAGTAGTATACCAAAGATAGACACTACAAATGTGTAGGTTGAAAAATTCCTCCTTTGAGTTTAATGAGAAAGATGCAAACACATTAGATACCCCTCTGGGGATATTCGATCCAAATCACTGTGGCATCAATTGCAAATCTTTTCTATAATGAGTTTTAACGTATGGTGTAATAATAGCAGTAGTATATTAAATAAAGATAAACACAACAAATACGTATCTTGAAAAATTCTTCCATTCGGTTTAAAAAGAAAGGAGAAAGATATGTGAACACATTTGATGTTCCCTGGGGAAATTCGATACAAATTGCTGTGGCACCAATGGCAAACCTTCTTTTACAATGAGTTTTGACGTGTGGTACAATAGTATGCTAAAGATAGACACTAAAAACATGTAGATTGAAAAATTCCTCCTTTGATTTTAAGGAGAAAGATGAAACACGTTAGATAGCCCTGGGGTGTTCATCCAAATTGCAGGGCACCAATTACAAACCTTCTTTTATAATGAGTTTTAACGTGTGGTGTAGTAGTAGTATAACGAAGATAAACACAGCAAAATATATAATTTGAAAAGTTCCTCCATTAGGTTTAAAACTAAAGAAGAAAGATGTGAACACATTAGATGCCCTCTGGGGGTACTCGATCAAAATTGTAGGAGAACCATTGGAAAACCTTCTTTTTAATCAGTTTTGACATGTGTTGTTGTAGTAATAGTATACCGAAAATAAACACAAAAAATATGTAGCTTGAAAATTTTTACCATTAGGTTTTAGAAAGAAAGGAGAAAGATACAAACACATTAGATAACCCTGGGGTGCCTGACCAAATTGTTAGCACCAATGAAAAACATTCTTTTGTAATCAGTTTTGACATGTGGTGTTGTAGTAGTAGTAGAAGTATACGAAGATAAACATAAAAAATTATGTAGCTTGAAAATGTACACCATTGGGTTTAAAAAGAAAGGGGAAAGATGCGAACACATTAGATGCCCGCCTGGGGATAATTGTTCCAAACTGATGTGACACCTATGGCAAATTTTTTTTTTTATAATGAGTTTTGACGTGTGGTGTAATAGATGCAGTAGTATACCGAAGATAAACTCGACAAACATGTAGCTTGAAAAGTTCCTACATTGGGATTAAAAAGAAAGAAAAAGATGCTAACACATTAGATGACCGTCTGGAGTGCTTGTTCCAAATTTCTGTGGCACCAATGACAAGCGTTCTTTTATAATGAGTTTTGGTCAATAGATACGACAAATAGACAGGACATCTTCGAGAAGATATTGTTATATTATGAGGTTTTACGACACCCAAAAAAAAAAAAAATTTTTTTATCTAAAATATCAATTGATCACTGACGATACAAGTACAATATGAGATTTACAGGGCATAACTCACAAATGGCAAAATATGAAAATAAATGCACGAAATGATGAAAATATGTAAATAAACTAGCCCTTTAAAATTTTCTGCAAGGTGAAATTTCCGTAAATAGAAAAATTATAATATAGAATATTATACATTAAAAATTAAATTCAACTATATTGCAGAAAAAAATGCATAATAAATTTCCAAAAATATACTATTTTACTGATTTTATAGATACGGATAGAGATATCAATATATATTCAAGAAAATAAAATGAAATAGCATAGGTTTACCGAAAATGTAGAAATTGGAAAAGCTGTGTATACAAAGAAGAAACTATGTGTGGAAGGAATTGAACGCTACATTTGTTCCCATGTAAAAATAGTCTTTCTTCCTATAAATATCCACATAAAACCAGAGCTTAAATCGTAATTATTTTGGGGTTATTATTCAGTCTTTTTCCTCTCAAGATAATAATTTTATTTTTCAAAGATGAAAAGGTTAAAGAAAATGCAGTTGTTAAATTCAAACCTTTCAATTCAACAGAAAATAATAATTTACTATAATAACATAAAAATGATTGTGGTTTTTTTTTTTCTATAATTAAATGAAACGGTATGTATGTACAAAATAATCAATTATAGTGTTCCTTCACAATATGCTGAAATTCATAAATGGAAACATAACAGATTTTTAAAATTTTTAAGAAGTTTAATTTTTCAGAAATCTTATTTTGAGAATTGTTATTATTTTTTTAATTATTTTTCTGTATCATTTCATAGATTGGACAGTTTTTAAATGTATTCATATGGAAAATAATCAAAGTCTGTTACAAATAGTGAGAAATAAAGTACGTATAACATTTAAATCTGTGGGTTTTTGTGTATGATCAAAAAAAGTGTACTATATGTGTATTGTGCGTATATGTGTAAGTATTTTTTCATATTAATTTATATACTATCAAAATAATAGTGTTCTACAAGAATATTCTTTTTATTCTATGAAACTCCTCATTATATACAAAAACACTTTTTTAAAGATTAATCAATCTGTAGTAAAGTACTAAAGCTTTGATTAATTTAATTAAGCTAAAGATCAAATTTTGCAGATTTGCAATGACTGCAAAAAAGGGATTTTGAACTTCACAATTACACATTACAATTACAATTTAAAATACTGAGATAAAAATTATGAGAAATTTAGTTTGTGACTCATTAAATTTATTTTGAAATCTTTTAATTAATCAGCATATTGAAATTTAATGATTAAAATTAATGCTAACCGACAGTTAATCTGTAGAAATTAACATAATTGAATAAGGGGAGCATGTAAATTCTTTTTCTTGAATAAAATTTTTACAAATCGAGCTTTAATGAATAACTAAATTTCAAAATTAAATCAAAAAATAGCCATCTAAAATGATTTAGTTCTTCATGGCTTTACATAAAAAATATAAGGTAGTTTTTTATGCGTAAAATATTTTATTCATTGTTTATAAATATTTAACTTTAATTTATGATTAAAAAATATTACAGCAACATTTAGAATTCAATGAAAATTGCTTTGGCCTAAATATAATTATTTATGAAGAATATGGTTATTAATAAATAATTTAAATGCAATTATGGTCAAGAGCCTAGATATTCACAAAATTTTCATACAGATACTAAATAACTTTTATGTGGGCATTATAAATAACTTAAGTATGATATATGATAACAATATAATTGAGAATAGTTACACAAATTATACAACAAAGCTAACAATTCAGGATACTTCAGGAGAAACATTAGTTACATTTCTATTCAATAGTATAGATTCAAAAGCTTAATTTAATTAATTAATTTGATAAATAGTATAATAAATAAAGTCAAAGGTGACTTAACTTTATTTATTATACCTCCCACATGATTGAATGAGTATTCATTGATAAGAAAAATAAATTGTTTCCATTCAATTATTTTATATTTTGATCCCAAATTAGTTTATTACAATTTTTCTCTCTTTTATTTAGAAATATATATGCTACAGTGCAAGAAACAGGAAATCTAAAAATCAACTTACCTCTATAAATTATTTAAAAGTAAAGAAAAAAAGCCATATATCACAGAAATTTTGAAAAAAACAAAAAAAAAGTTCGCCAATCTGTGATGTAAGTTTCCACAATGGAGCCGGAATGATTTGTGTCGGCCTCTTTTGGAATCTGCTGTGTATGAACCTTGAACGATTATCAGTTTTCATTGTAATCATCTGTGAAACAGTTTTTATGAATTCTTTTATCAGTGAAAGAATATTGATAATATCAGAAATCATATCGATTACAGCAATCGTATCTCTACAGATGAGATGTTTCTGTGTTCTTATTTTAAAACACCAAATCAACCCTTAACCCTTCTCCTGGCAATGAAACTTTTAATCAAGATGTGTTTTCTTTCAAGCTGAAAAGAACGATCCTAACGATTGATTTCTTAGAAGAAAGAAACATCAACAAATACAGTAAAGTTGAATGAAAAATCTTAAAAAAAAGAGTTTATCTAATTTATTAGAGTATATGTGGAAAAGTTGCCACCTGTAAGTGTTGTCATCTTTTGTAAAATTTTGCTTTCTTACAATGTAATCTTTGGCCCGCCAATCAAGCACAGAAATCTCCGTAATATTTTAAGGTTTATGAATTCTTCATGCAGCCTCTTCCCTAAATGTGAAGAAATTAACCTTCTTTCTGTGTGAAAACAACCATGTAGTCATCAGTCACAGGTGATTGCATTTCGAGTTCTCTCCCCCTCTCATCCTTTCTCTTTAAGCATTTAGGTTTATTTCCTCATGGTACTGACTTTTGGTTTCGAATTTCGGTGATGCATGCTATTATTGATCTCTTTGCTCCACACCGCAACTGCCGCTTCTATAAATAATTTCACGCAGTGATTAGCTATTTGTGAATTACATGAATATCTTAAAATATCAATTTCAGAAGGAGTGTTTAAAAATCATCTCCTCAAATTCATTATCAGAAATAGATTCTGTGAGTGACGTTCAATAGTGTAACTGAATGCCAGCCAATTACATTGATTTAAAATTTAACATATCAATTTTAAATTCACAAACATTTTGTTTTACATACTTATTTGTTTAAATTATTTAATTATTCAGTTCCAACCTCTTACTTTTTTCGCCAACAATACTTACTCTGCAGTTACAATTACAACAATTACGAGGGTCACTCTGAAATTTTGAGATACTGCTAAATGGTACAAGTTTAACTTATCAAATTTTAAGAGTCTTCAAAGAAGTCCCCTTCAACATCAATGCACTTTTGCAGACGATTTTTTTCAAAGATTAAATGCTTCACGCTATCCATTTCTTGGAATTGATGAAAAATATTTTTTTATAGCCTCATCAATCTCATCTTCGGAATGAAAACGGCGACCACGTAAATTTTTCTTGAGATTAAAAAAGCCAAAAGTCACATATAGCAAGATCAGGGAATAGGGTGGATGTTCTATCACATTGATGGGCTTTTGTTTAAGAAATTTGACTGTCGATGTTGCCGTATGAGAAGATGCATTATCATGGTGAAGCATGAGTCCTCTTGCATTCACTTCTTGAAGAAGAATTTCTGGAAGACACTTAGTGGTGTACCAATTAGCTGAGACTGTCTTCTGTCCCTCCAGCTTGATGGCTTTGATCAGTCCGTACTTCTGAAGAAAACGGCATACTTTACTTTTTTTATTGCTCTTTGTCTTTTCACCATTGTTGGTTTGGGGTCATCTTCAAAGACCCATACTTTACTTTCTTGTCGTGTTGAAACGTCAAAAAACGGTATGTAAATTTCATCACCAGTTATGGTTTTAGAAATAAGTCCGCGTCCACCATCGTTAAGTAATTTTATAGTTTCTTTGCAGATTCTGACACGCTCCGTTTTTTAGTGTTCTGTTAAAATATGGGGGACCCAACGACAAACTAATTTTTTCATGTGCAGTTCTTCATGAAAAATTCTATGTATAGCTGCGCAGCCAATGTTAAGTTTCTTCTGTATCATTTGGTAAGTGCTGCGATTATCATCGACTAACTTTTTCGTATGGCCGACACATTTTCTGGAACTACAGCTCATGAAGATCTTCCTGTGTGTTCTTGATCCAGCAGAGAACTTCGACCTCTACGAATTCTGTAAACCATCTAAATGCAGTAGCAAGAGATGGAGCTTCGTCTCCATATGCTAGTTGTAGACGTTGAAGGCATTCTTCTTGATTTAACCTCACTTTAAAATAATAGAAAATCATAGCGCGATGCGCGATAATGCTCTCGCGTCAATCCCATTTTCCTTTCTTCAAAATCTATTCTACGACAGCTAAATTGTAATTTTTGCCACAAATTATCGTCTGCGGAAATAAAAGAATTCAAATTTACAAATTTAACGAATATTTTTTTTCCGGCGTTTGTCGTCTGCCACTGTCTCAAAAATTTCAGAATTACCCTCGTACTTACATTTTTTCGCCAAGGCCAACAGTATATTTCTGGAGAAATAAAATATTCATTTCTTTGCAATGTACGTTAGATCATCACGCCTTTTAATTCTTTATGCAGAAATCATTATTTTTGTTAATATGCTGTAAATGTGTTACACCCATGCTGACAAGACGATTGAGTTTTATTATCAAACGATTTTCAAGTATATATAAAACGCTCTGTTAAAACTTTGAAGTTCTCCATGGGTCTTCGTTTGAATCACATAATCACGAAATTCATTTGATGCCTTAAACCACCTGGAATAATTGAGTTTTTCTAAATCTCTTGGTGGCAAACTTAATGAAACAGTTCCATTTGAAATTCCAGTCCATTAATATTGAAATGTAGCCAAGTTAAAAGACTCTGATCAGTTTGTATTAAGAATTCTTGATGGCCGTCTAGACCAGGGATGGGCAAACTGCTGTCCGACAATATGACCCAGATATTTTAACATGTTTTCGGGCAAACTAACATTTCTATGGCCGAATTTGTTTTTGCTTATTCTGTACCAAAACAAAAAAAAATGTTTCTTAATGTGACCTTCTCATGTTTCGAAAACACGGCAATATCATTAAAATATGAGAGAGCGAATGTTTCACAATTTTTAGTAATTTAGACATAACTTTGCTGAAGAAAGTGGAATATTTTCAGTCCGAAAGGCAATCGTAATAGAAGGAAGCTTCCAAAACTAGTCAGAAATATAGCATACCTCTGAGCTCTTTTCGTTAAGGATATGTGACAATATCCTCCCGGCTAAGTCTAAGATAGTGATGTATTTAAATTTGCTATAATTTCTATTATTTTTTCTATATTAGGCAAAGACAAATATTCGGTTTTAGTAATATCATTTAATTTACGATAATCAATATATGAGAGAGAATCTTTAACAGTCGATTTTATTAAAATCGACTGTTAGAGAACTAAGTATAGTTCGATTAACCTGACTGAATAATTTTAAGGAATAATTTTGATTTTTATACAATTTTATTCTTATGGGATCATCACTAATCAGCTCAATATCATGACTAACAAAATTAGTGTCTGAAGGATTGCATATAAAAACAAGCAGAAAATTTCTATAAAATATTCTTTGATTTTTCTATTTGATCTGGTAATAAATCTTTTCTCCATGTTTTTCTTCTGATATCTGAGAAATTCGAAGGGTTATATTTAATTTTACCAATGATGCTCTCCTTAAAACAAATCTGGAGTAGTAGGTGTAATTTTTTTAATACTTGAGCAATGATGCTCTGAAAACAAATTTAAGTACAGGTTGTACAGTTTAATATTGAACAATGATGCTCTGAAAACAAGCTTAAGTAAGGGTGTACCTGTAACATTGAACTTGAGCAATAATGCTCTTTAACTGAATTTAACACAATGCTTAATCATATACTTCAAAATAATAAAAAAAGTGAATCATATTGAAAAAGGAATCAAACTGAAAAGAAATTATTTCATTTCTTAACTTATAATTACAACTGAAAAAAATCTAAACATATATTTTTTTATTCAAATTCTTATTTAATTAAACATTGTATTCTTAAATAGTTCAATATTTTTACAAATTTAAAATATAAAACACACATGACTTAAACTACAATTCTTAATTTGTTGATAAAAGTTATTTAACAAATAGAAATTATAAATATAGATTTTGCACACCTGAAAAATTACCGAAAAAAAATGTTTGAGAGAGAATGAAATAATCACATAAAAATTGTATTAATAAATATATTAGTAAATAAAAAAGAAAAGAAAAAAGTTAATTTCTTATACAAAGATGTGGAGGAAACATTAAAAAAAAGCTTCTTCAACAAAATCAATATATTTTTTTTTTTTTACTGCTAAATAATTTAAAAATTGAAGTTATCTTTAACTTCAAAGAAGAAATTATATTCATTTAATTAATTTCAAATAAGGATTTTTTTTTTTTTAATATGAACGATTGGGATATCCATTCCAACAGCTTAAATTAACTGAAAAAATTGCGTACCGATCAAAATTCCGATTTGCTTCCCTGACTATTCGATATTGCATTCTTCAAAATGGAAACATTCCCACTTAAATATGATTAAAAATTTTGAAAAGAAGACATCAATATCGCTTAGAAAACGTCCGTGAATGAGAATAATATTTCATTAATTTCATCATTCACCAGAACTTTAGTTTTAGTATCATTTGCTGAAAACAGCTGAGAGAAGTGATAAGGTAGCAAAACTACTTAGATTATATGAAATTTAGAACTAAACTCAGTATAGTGTAATTGCTGTTTTGTGATGAATCGAATTTTTAAATAATAAAGCAACAAAAATAACAAAGTAGAGTAATTAATTTTAGAATAAAAAAAAGGAATCCTTTATTGATAATATGAACTGTTAAGAGTTATGATATGAGAATATTTGGAATATATTATTAGTTCTTTATTATATCTAGCTTAGATTCTTGTTATATATGTATTGTAGTTATACCAATATCTCTAAATTTATGAGTTGGAATGAATATGCTTTCTTAATCATTTTTGTTTCACTTTACTAAGCCCAAGTAACGCAGATCACGATTTAAAAATAAGAGGCAATAAGATTGATTGCCCAAATCTTACACATAGGGGAATCAATTCAGAAAATATGTCATTCTTTTTCACTCATTTTAATCCATTTAAACAATCTCCTCTTTATTTATCCTGACGGTGGCATGGATGTTGTCAGTGGTTCAGAATCCACGTTAAAATGTACGTCTCGGTCTAATTAGCCTAAAGTGTGCACAAAATGACCGTAGAGCAACAAACCAAACCAAATTTCCTTATTTAAAAATCTAACCCTCTAATTCAGTGGTGTTCCATCTTTTTTATTTTCTTATCCTCCTTAGCAAAGAATACTTCTCCTCCCCCTCTTCCGTCTTTTTACACTATTTATATCAATAAATATCATAGATGATTTATGCAATTTATTTTATTTTAGCAATTTGTAAACAGCCGTTAGGAAGGTTGATGAAGCTTATATGTGGAACATTGTTATTAATAGTTGCTTTTAATTGTTTCCATTAAAAATGTAACTTTAACTAATTAATTTCTTACTTAAAAATAATCAAACAATTAGTGTCGTCGATTATGCATAAAGTGGGTCTGTTATAAGGGATTGTTTTTTTATCCGGTGTGCAATCAAATGGCATTTTCTGAAAATTCAAATGGTTTTAATAGTTGGTTGGTTTTAAATAAAAAGTTTCCTATTTAAAACCAATCAACTATTAAAATCGATCCGATAATAACTGAAAGTCAGTATAAAAACTCATTACAATTTTTGTTTTCTGATCAGAAAATTAATTACTACTTTTTATATTCAAATTAACTTTAACTAATTTTATTTTATCTATGGGAAATATGAATTATTCGTTTAATGAGTGAGGAGTAGATAGTGAGGGTGAGGATTTGCGAAGAGGACTTGTATCCATATACGTATGCCAGTACTAAGTAAGTTCACGTTTACGCGTATAATATTATTTTTTTTTTTTCCAATGCAGCTGGCAAACACTTAGACAATTGTCTTGGATGCCCTAAGGCAAGAGCTTCACAGGCGTTACTCACTTTGCATTAGCCAGGGGTGCGTGTAACTTGAAGATAAGCCACGGACGCCGAGTAACAATGCCCCCACAACACTCTACGGTCATATTAAACCAGGAACTCCTGTTTAAAGTGGATTCGAACCACTACAAACATCCACGGCTCCGCCGGGACTCGAACCCGAAATCTGTGGTACCGAGCGCCAGAGCGCTAACCACTCGGCCATTCAGACCCGTGTAATTTCATATATATATATATATATGTGTGTGTGTGTGTGTGTGTGTGTGTGTGTGTGTGTGTGTGTGTGTGTGTGTGTGTGTGTGTGTGTGTGTGTGTATGCACGCATTTGTACACATTCACATACATGCATACAAACATGTATTATACATGCATGCACATATGCATATACATATATAAGCATGCATGCATACTCACAAACACAGATGCATACAAACACCCCCTTATCCTCATCCTCTTAGGGATTATATCCCCCATTTTGAAAACCACCATTTTAATTAATTCTATAGACTTACTCCCCCCTCTAGGTTCAAGGCTAATGCGTTTTAATCTATGCATGTTGGGGTCTCAGAGGTCTCTCTCTTTGATTTCAGAAATGAAGAAGCATTATGTATTAGCATCTTGCATCGATAATCGAGTTGATAAGTAAAAGTTTACTGGCTTCTTTCCGATATGATATGTAAATACGGGAAGTTAGGTAATTTTCTTAAGAGTCCCTTCACTATCAGTCAGATATTGTTCATGATATACTATAGAATATATGATATCTGTTTTCCTTTTATATTTGGAAAAGATACAGCGTTATAGGTGAATCTTATACTAAAAATCTAAATCATTGTATTTAATTTCAAATTATTACATGCAAAGAAACTCTAAAAAAAAAAATACACAAATTTGGTTAATGTATCAAAGCAGCTTCGTATTCTCTTTAATTGCTGTTACTAATCTCCCTGGTGTAGGCTTTCCTGAACCAGGAAAGCACAGTCAAAGGACCCCGTCGCAGGCGACGTCCATGGCTAAGGGACTTTTACTTTTAGCGAGGAACCACGAGGGCTGAAGACTGACTAAACCTCAAGACAAATCTCTATGATCCTATTAGACCGGGAACTACTGTTTAAAGTGGATTCCGAACCACTATAAACATCAATGGCACCGCCGGAACTGTAAACCGAAACCTGCACCGAGGGGCCAGTCACTCGATCATACTGGCTCCATTCTCTTTAACTAAACGAATTATAGAGAATATCATTAAAAATTAAAAAACACCCTAGGAAATATCAATGAAATAAAACAAATAAAAAAACATGGAATGAAGGAATTATAGTATATTTAAGATCGACACTTTAACACACTTATATTTCAGATTCAATTGTAAAAATGTGTCAAATGTGTCATAAACTTCAATTCTTATCTCTGATAACGAGCCTTTGTTGAAAACGACATAATACTGTTTTTAGAAATTCCAAGATAAATTTTGAAACACAGAACAAAGCTTACCTGTCATTACAAAATACAATTAAAATACTACTTTCTGTAATTTTTACTTGACATATAGTATTATTAAGAGTAAATTACAAGATAATTATCCGATCATTTAAAAAAATTATGGAAATGGATTATATGTCATGTTTAAATAGAACAAACAATTCGCCATATTGAACGTTTAATTAAAATTATGTATTGAATTATTATTGAAAGTATTGCTATATTGAATATTTAATTATTATTTTCATTGATGATATTATAATCACCCTTGTTTCCCCTGGAAGAACTTTCGGTCCAAGATATCTACGCCCTAAATGTGACTGCAAGAGACTATTCTCTTCTTGGGCTCGGCGTTTTGAGAATACAACAGTCCATATGATGATGGCCACTTTGGGAGTGTTCATTCAAAATGTCTGTGGCACAACTTCGCCCACATCATTCCCAGAAATTACAAAGTGGCATCTCAGCTTTATGCGTAACTAAGTGGAATAGTGTAATAGTAGTTCAAAAACCTAACATTCTATCCACAAAGTCGTTCTAATCAAACTTATTCATTTGGTGTAACAACTACACGGTGGGCCAAGGCTGTTTTCCAATTGGAAGATTCCAAAACATGAGATGTTTTCTTTTTATGGAATAGGGTTGTCAGACCTACTCCCAGCTCTCTACTGTCATAAAAGACAGGGACCTACGGTTTAAAGTGGATCAGACTTACGGATCAAACTGCTTAATACATTTCTTTGCCTTTATGATGTTTAAAATTTTTTCGTATTTATTAATTTAACAATAATAGCTTTTTAAATTCTGGTTACTTTAGAATTGATTATAAAATCAGAAATTTTCTCAACGTTAAACAGAATTTAAAACTTTTTTTAGATCAATGGAATTGGAAAATTACTATGTGATTGATACTAGAAAGAATACTTTAGAGGAGGAAAAAACATGGTTTAAAAAATCCTCAATATTCATCTATTTAAAATAACTTCAAAATGAGTCTTAAAAAAAGGCAAACTTCCAATTAAATTAAGGAAATTTCAACTTTTATAATATTACATGGTTGTAAAAATTTATATTTCGCTTAGATACATGAAAAATACCTATATACAACTGTAAAAGCAACAGTATAATGTAATAAAATCAATTTAATTGAATCATTCTATAAATTCACTTATAAATATTATATATGAATTATATATATATATATATATATATTTAATTATATAAATTCATCAATAATAATATTTGCAATAATATTACATTTTCATCATTCTAATAATTCCTTACAAATTTCAAATATCTATAAATTTTTTTAATTAAATATATCTTACTAAATCTTTTTTTTTTTTTACGGAATCAGTTTTATGAATTCATATATTAAGTGTTTCATGTGTGAAATGTAAAATTGAACAGTTGTCACTGCAGTAAGAAATCTCTCACATCTTTATACTTAAAAAAATTGAGCTGAATAACTTACTCGAGTTATAAGTAAAAAACTTTTTATAAAATGTTCTAGCGTCATCTATATTGATTGTTGTAAATTCCGTAATTTATTTTGCCTAATCAAAACAAAATTTTTAAAATAAAATAAAATTT